>JASDQU011375441.1:10042-20506 GCA_032191745.1 Picea mariana | reverse complement strand
ATTAAAGTAAATTAGTCTTTACTTCATTAAAGTTTAACACATTGAGGGTAGCTCCATATGCCATGATGGACACTTTTTAGTGGTGGAATAAAGCACTTAATATGGTATACAACAATACATGTATCACAAGTGCATGTGCCTCAAAACCAATTATGGGCCCTATGTCCAATGCATCCTAAACATATATTTTAGTGTACAACATCAATTATTTTTTAAAACTTTATTTTCATCCCATCATAACTACGACACACTTACATATTGGGCTATTGACTGTCGAACCTCTTTTATAAATCTCTTTCCATAATATCTTCTGGTCCGATGGATAACTCAACATTTACATGTGGCGTGCCATGTCATCTTGCTAGTGTAGCATATGTTAGAACCAATGAACGACAACCAAATGTATACATGGAAGTTTCCAGATATGAAGGAAAATGTATTAGAACCGGGTGACACGTGGCATGACTTTCTACCACATCAATGAAAATAGGGATCGATGAGGGGGTGCCACGTGTTTGTGGTGACATCAACGCGACACATCATGTCGGGTCACCAGACATGAGGTTTCATTGTTGAAGTTTCATGTTTGTCAAGGAAAGGTCGATCCAATAAAGTTGGGACCCACCTCTAAAAGGTTACATAGCGCACGAGGTTCCAGAGCTTGTTCATTTGTTTTCAAATTAGTTGGGAAGGCCTATTCTACATAAAGCCAAGAAAACCAAATTCCATGATAAATTTGGGATTAACGAAGGTGAGATCAACGATCATGATGACATACTAGGGTTGATCCAATGGACATTGTTTCTAATGTCTGTTAAAGGTTTAATTTGGGCATCTAGCAAATGGAAAAATAATGATGTCTCGCCTCAACAACAGAAGAAAATGAGGGATAATCTTATCCAACCAATCTATTTCTAGAAGTTAAAGATATCACCATATTCGAAAAGCCATGGAAATAGGATTGTGTAAACAATTATGTTGTGATACTTTATTTATAAAGGCTAGCGATAATTTAATGTAAACGAGACTTTTTGGCCGAAAGAACATTGAATCTTTTTCAATAAATTTTTTATTTACAAAAAGAAAGAGATTCTTCAATTTCATTTCATGAGTTTACATGCTTCTCCTTCATGTTTTCACATGTTTCTATGAATTATTTTATTTAAATTAATTTTCCAGTGTTATAAGTGCTGCAATTTGGTATAACTTCCACTGCAGTAAGTTTTCAAGATGATTATTGAGGTTCAAACTTTCCCCTTTTTACCGTGAGTAAAATAAGACTCGCACTTCTATAATTTGTTTATAATTCTCAAATAATTTCATGACACAGGTAAATTGTTGTTATTTATTCTATTAGAAAGGAAGTCATATTTATCTTTATTGTATACATTGCTTCTTGTTTCCAATATTGTTTATCTCAATTTTTTTTCTTCATATTATTAAACTCTGAATGAACTTTATGAATGAGATCAAGCCTCTTTTATTTTTGGTTCTCATTGATTGAAATCTTAGATTAAACTAGGACTTAAAGGTCTTATTATAAATTGAATCATTTCTTTGAGATGCCTTGACATTGTTATTTGATTCTAAAACAATCTCAGGAACAACATATTTTTGGCGTCGTTGTTGGGGAACATATTTGAAAGACTTATATTCCCTGGGAGTACGAATTTGAACATATCTGATTTTTAATGGTGAACAAAAACATACACATGCAAGATCTTTTAATATTATTCACCTGGTGACTCCATAATTGAAGAATCCACTTAAAATTTAGGTGATTTCTCTTTTTTCAAACTTGGCATTCAGAAGGAAGAATACAAGGAAAAATCCTGATCAAAAGAAAACCACACTTGTATCAAATCCAAAAAAGTTTCTCTAATCCAAAAGTGCACAATATAGATCAACCTATTCTTCTTCAGGTAAATTTTTTCAACCTAAAGGAACTCAATCAAAAGTTAATATTTTAGGAGTAAATATTAGTAATTCTGAATATAAGTTGTCAGTTTCTGAATCAAAAGCTGGTTCATCTTAAATTCAAATTAATTTTTCTAAAATAATAACTAGTTCTTTGAAATTAAAATATATTGATTTAGGAACTAGTACTTCTAAGCTTGAAGATTCTGAGTTGAAAGTCACCATTGTTGATTCACTATTTTATACTTCAGATATCAAACTTAATATTTTTGAAATTATTTATGAAGATAAACCTACTCTTGTAAAGCATGAAATTATAGAATCTGAAACAAATGTTGATTTCTCAAAATTAAAGGTTAATTTTCTTGAACTTAGGGTTACCATTCCCAAATTTGCTGAAGATCAACTATTGGCCCTTGACCAAGTTTTGAGGACCCTTGGTCATTTTTGACCGTTTTGGGACTTCGACAGGCTATTGACGGTGGAGCGCAAGTCGAAGCAGAGATCGCGGGATCTCAGCCCCTTTTTAGGGATTTTTGGGTTTTGGGATTATGTAATGGGTATGGGGATGTTGGCCCATGGGTTTACCCATGCTTAGGCCTATTTTGTAATGAATAAATAGAAGTCTAGGTGATGTAAGAAGTAGTGAATAGTCAGTGTGAGCCATTTTTGCTAAGTGCAAAAGTATATCTGTGTGATTTGGCTTTATGCGCATTGTGTGAGACCTTCAAGGATAAGTGCAAGCGACTATAAAATACTGTCTACGGATCTATGCCTAGATATACTCGGGGAAGGAGGATCTTGTGAGGTACACAGATCTCTTGTCCTCTGTGGAGTTGATCTGGAGGCTTTGTGCATGTAAGAATATTGAAAGAAGCTAATAAAGAAGATGAAGAGTTGGTGGACGTAGCCCCAGGGAGGGGGTGAACCACATATATCCTGTGTTATGAATGCTTTGTGCTTTATGATTGCTCTCTTGTTTATGTTATTCAATGCTTAGTGCGTTGCTAGATGATAGATGAATCTGATATGATAGCTTAGTGTTGAATAATGTGAACTAATGCTAGATCTGATCTCTGTTGGTATGCTTAGTGATTGAATCCATTGGATCGGTGTGAATGCTGCGCTGATATGTTGTTAGGGTTTAGGTGCACTATGAAATAAGGATGAATATTAATGAATTATAGTTACCAAGTGCTCTGTTAAGGTGTTACAATCACAGATCTGTGTCCCAACTAAGGTTGAAGACATCTGAGTCCTACAACCACCCTTGCCTCTACCTCGGGTGAGACTTCATCTTCTTCACAGGTGTTGCCGAAAGGGATGGTATTTAGGGTTTTGTTGGCGTGTTGTTGTAGCATTGAACCCTAGGTCTTCCCCTATGACAAAAAATGGTTCCGTTGCTGGGATCTGAAACTTTGATTGCTGGGAATCGAGGAAGAAGAAGCTCTGTGTGAAAATCTCACCTGAAACTGTGAAAGCTCTGTGTGTAGATCTATTTCCCTAGTGTGCAGTACTCTACTTGGATTGTGAAGCTCTGTGCTAAGAAGAGAAGTCAGATCTGAAGAAAAGAGGCAAGATCTTGGAGCTTTGTGCTTTGATAAAGGTAAGAATAGTGAGAAATTTTGATTGAAAATGTAAGATAAGTAGAAATTATTGTTTCAAAAATATGGATCTAGGTATGTTTGATAAATTTTATCCTAGCCTGAAAACTAGGGCACAACTAGAAGAAAGAATATTTTATATGAGTAGATCTGATAAGAATAGTGAAATATATGTTATTCCTATGCATAGAAAGAATGTTTGGACTAACAAATGGATGCAGGATCCTAGAAATAATTTTTTGCAGGTTAGATACCATGATCCTAGTGTGTAGTACAAGAAAGGATGGGGATCATTTAAGAGAAAGAGAGGATTAGATCTTTGTTATAGTTGCAGAAGATCGGGACATCTTGCTAAGGAATGCCTTGGTAGACAATTATCTTTGTTGTAAAGCTATGGATCATGAAGTTATGGATTTCCCTAGAATGCTTGCTAAGTTTGAAAGAATGAATATGAGATAAGGAAACCTTGAGGAAGGTCAAGAAAATAAGATCATGGCAGATCCCCAGAAAGAATCAGAAACTGTACTATTGAAAATGAAAGAAACCCTGAATGATCACAAAAACATCAACTTACCAGAGAAATTCAAAGAAAAAGAATGCCTAGAAACAAGAATAGGAGACTTCGACATTGACTACGTTCTGGATGAGAAAACACATGTGAATATCATGACAGAAAGGACTTGGGAAATTTTAGGAAAGCCTGCTATGATTCCTTCATTGGGAGGAATAGGATTATTTAGAGGAAAGATGATAAACCTATGTGGAAGACTTACTCAGATATCTATTAGTGCTCATGGAACCTCGACAAAAGAAGATTTTGAGGTTGTTAAATTTATTGAGAACATCGCTCCATTTTCTATGTTACTAGGAAAACCTTGGATCGAAAAGGATCAAGCCAGAAGAAAAGAATAGGAAGTCTTAGAGAGAAAGAAGCAGGAATTAAAAGATTTCATGACTAGGAGGATCACACATTTGATTGAAGAACAAGAGAACTGGTCAAATTTATTCAGAAAGAGAAACTTGGATGTCGAAGTTAAAGGACACACGAGGACTTGAGACACCTATCTATACAGAAGAGTAGAGAACCTACACCAGACAAAGAGAAAGTATTGCCCTTGAACCTTAGTAAATACCATCAACAGTGCGAAGTTACTATACCTAGAGAAGATTAGAATCATAATGGAAAGAGGAATATCGAGATGAAGATCACTGGGAAGAAGGATAGAAAGCCCAATAAGAAGAAAGAAAAGATAGAAAATTTCCAGAAATTTCCAGAAAGAACTACACAGAAGGAAGGATTCTAGAATCTGAACTTCGCCCGGATACCAGTACAACACAACATGGCACTTCACCATGGCGAAGCAATATGGTCGTTGGAGGAATTATAACCATTAGCCCGACGACCCGAATAATTAGAACAATAGTTATGGCCATAAATCTCACCATAAGATCATTTAGACTATGCCATAACAAACAAAACTGCATTAAGGAAGGATTCTCACTCGTTGGAAAGATATGTTACCTAGTTGTCTACTTATTCCATCGAGCCTTGCATCGAGAACAATTTTTCCACCCCTGATTATTTGAGCTCGCAGGTTAGTTGATTTCACGAAGTGATCATTGAGATATCGCCATTCATCCCATTGCATCAAGTAGTTTCTCTTCAACCCGATATTGTCAACCACAAGCGTGTATTTCCGAAGAAATTATCCCAGTAGAAGATTCTGTGAAGGAGATACTCATCGACCTCATGACTAAAAAAGTAATGTCTATGGGCGTACAAGCTTCATCGACGAGAGGAGTGCAAGCCTCCCCATCGACTACTCATGGATTCGGACCATCCCAAGCTGCGACTGAGAAAAGAACCAAGCATAAAGATGACTTGGCGAATGTGAAGTTATTACCGTCCATCCTACCTGAGTACATCCTACCCCTGGCTGGTGTAGTGAGTTGAGATAGTGTCTCGAGGGACTTCGACTACACCATCATCATTGCGTATCTCCTGAAGGGGATACGTGCAGTCAGACCATAGCTAGAGAGGATTCCAACCTTGAATATTAGTGACTATAACCTTGGAGACCGTAAGAGCTATGGCATGCTCGAACCTCACAAGTATCTAACCAAGACGAAGGGAAAGAAGATGAAAATCATCCCTCAGCCATGGACCATGAACCTCATGCAGTCCACCCTTTTGAATGTAATGAAGATTCCACATTTTGGAAGGCACCAGGAGGTTAACGCCTGCATTAAGCTCCTGCTATCATGCTTCCATGGTGGCTATATGTGGTTGGATAGACGTATCACTCTTGATCTGGCGTTGATCCATAGGATCACTGGACTGAGCATGTAGGGACCAGACCCACAAGAATTCTACCCAGGAAAAGTTGCAGACTGCGCCTTGGCGTAGACGATTAAATAAACATACGACGATTTTGAGAAGGGGATGCAAGGATACAAGGTAGACTCCATCCAGAATGGCGCAGTATGCCTAGCATGCCAATTAATTGCAGGAAATCTAGTATGAAAGAACAGACCCACACAGGTTACAGGGTTTGTTGTTGACCTCGCTGGGTGTTGGCACAGGGGCAAACCCAGGGTTCAATGCTTCAATAACACACCAACAAAACCCTAACTACTGGCCCTTTTGGCAACACCTACGAAGCAGATGAAGTCTCACCCGAGATAGAGGCAGGGGTGGTTGCAAGACTCAGGTGTCTGCAACCTTATCTGGGACACAAATTTGTGATTCTAACACTTAGCAAACATTTTAGCATAGATCATTCATCTGTATTTAACCTCATAGCACTCCACAGATGGCATAGAGCACCACAACATTCACCTAGAACTAGGTTAAGTTAGCACTTAACAACAACAAAATAGGTCTAGCACTCGACACTTTCATATATGTCAGATCTACACCCATACATCTAAGAATCACAAAGAAAAGTAGATCTATCTAAGTATATCATAACAAAGCACATAGCATAATCATATCAAAGCACAACACATGGGAAGTGTTGGCACATGGGCAGACACAGGGTTCAACTCCAAGAGCACACCAACAATCCCTAGCTACTGGCCCTTTCGGCAGCACCTGCGAAGCATATGAAATATCACCCAAAGAATCTATGAGGGGGTTGCAGGACAAAGATGTCTACAACCAGGGGAATATCAAGTGGTTCTTATTGCAACAACAACATAACATGCATCTATCATTAAACTAGCTAGATCTATCCTTCACAGCTATAGATCTGATCCAATACAATAATGCAGATAACAATATAACAACATCAGAGCTCAAGGCATCAATCGCACACACAACAACAAATGTATGTGGTTCACCCTCTCTCTAGGGATACATCCACAAAACTGTGCTTATGATATATTAAGGTAAAGCTTACAGTTTTGATCTGCACTCTTGGCCAGCAGATCCTCTCTCTCCATCTCTCTTCCCTCCTCTGCACCCAGCTGTAGGACTTGATCTTCACACCCAGCTGAAGATCTTACAATCCCAGAAGGATATCTCTTTCAACACTTCTCCCACCCTCAATACAATATTCTCCCAATGAACAATAATCAACAACAAGGCTCAACCATAGTACCGACCCGACCTAGGTCCTCTCAAACTCTATTTATACATTATAATCCCTCACCAATAGCCTTAGGTCGAAACCTAGGTGTCAAAAACCCTAATTACCAAAACCCTAGGTGTCTACAACCCTAGGTCAACTTGACCCATTCTTTCCGGGCTTCGCTAGCCTGTCTTTCCTTCTCCATCTCGCGGTGCTCCAAGGCATACAATACTGGCTTTTTCCTCTTCCTGAGTCATCCTTGGTCTGTATTCCTTGCTGATCTGTCATCCTCAATATCCTCATCCAATGGCTTACTTTTCCACACTTCGCTCCATATTTTCTGTTCTTTTGCTCGCTTCGACCCAATGACAGTCAACGTGTCTCCCACGAAGCTCACTTTTTCCCTTTTCTTCCTCGTTCTTCACTTCCTTTCATAACCCAGGGCCAACAGGAAGAGACAAACACATTAGGTCAAGGCACCGAGCACAACACATCGGTTTATCATGGTTCACTCCCACCCTGGGGCTATGTCCACAAAGTTTTCTTCTTCATTATTAGGTTTGGTCAATCTGGTTACAACACAGAGCTCAAAGTTGTACTCTGCATAGGACAGGATATCTGCACGCACCTCACTAGATCCTCCCTCCCCGAGTAGATATAGCACGGAGCATTCTTACAATTTGTGCACTCAACACTTACAACATTTTCACTCAGCTCTGCAAGTCGGTCACATAGTATACACAAAGCCTTTACTAGCACTTAGCTTATTTCCCTCTCTTACATTGCCTACCTACTTATTTATTCTTTAAAAAATAGGCCAAACATGGGTAAACCCATGGGCCGATATCCCATACCCATTAAATTATCCCCAAAACACAAAAAGGGCCCAAACAACATTTGCACTCAGCTCTACAAGTCGGTCACACAATATACACAAAGCCTTTACTAGCACTTAGCTTATTTCTCTCTCTTACATTTCCTAACTACTTATTTATACTTTACAAAATAGGCCTAAACATGGGTAAAACCATGGGCTGACATCCCATACCCATTACATTATCCCCAAAACCCAAAAAGGGCCCAAAAGTGGACCGAGATCCCGTGATCTCTGCTTCGTCTGACGCTCCATATTTGACAAGTTGTCGAAGTCCAAAAATGGTCAAATATGACCAAGTGTTCCTCAAAACTTTGTCAAGGGCCAACAAGCCCCCAACACTCACCTGTGACTCATCTCGAGTCACTCTGGTCTGATCAATTCTGCCTCAAATGCCTCAATATTGACTCGAGCTACTTCGACCTGCTACAGTGTGACAACCTCTTGCTCAGTGAACTCCTAGATTACTACGTCGTTTATTGGCCCTTCCAGGCGTTGTTCTAAAGTGATGAAAACCTGTTCAAGCTCGTTTCCCTATATTTCAACTTCAGTGAATAGTTGGCATGCATTTTCTTGGATTGGTTGAAGTCGTTGGGATACTTTCATCATTTTACTTTGCAGCGTGTGTACCTGTTGTTGGGCGGTGTGTTGTTCTGCAAACCTCTTCATTCTTTCGACTGGGGTCAAGGACTTCAACTGCACCTATAGCGTGTCTTCATGCTTCTTTGCTTCTTGGAGCTGTGCCTCCAATGCCTACAACTTTGTATTCTTTGTGAGGTTCTCGTAAGTCTGGGTGCTTCTAGAGCTCAGCTCCTTGCATTCCAAGGCAAAGGTTTTTAATCGGCCAACTATGCTACGGGCAGTTGCCTCCGTTAGATCTCTTATTTCTTGAGGAGTCTTGGGCACGGTACGAAGTTCCAGATATGTGATGCACTGCTGAAGTTGGTGGATTACTTCTTCAAGTTGTGCCACCTACTGTGGGACACATTCTTCAATCTTCACTTCTATGACCGTCACAGAGCGAAGTGCTTTGTGAACCCTTTCTTGTACTTCAAGTTGCTTTTCTAGAAACTGGTCATTTCTCTACTGTAACTATGCTTTTTCCTCATCCCACTTTGCTTGCAGGGAAAGATTTTCCCATTCTGCCTTACTCTGTTGTTCTACAAGTGCGCTCTGTACTTGTGTCAAAGCCTAGGTGGCTTGCGCTATGTCTTCTTGAGCTCGTCGAAGGCGAGCTTCGACTTTCTCGGTGATTTGGTGTAATTGGGTGGGCTCATCATTTGTTCCTGCTGTTCCAATTGTCAAGGGTGAATAGAAACTGCTCGGCTGGACTGGAGTTCCTACTGTACTTTTTAAAGTTCACCCTTGATTCGGTTGAATACCTCCTCCTACTTTTCTTCTTTTTTTTTCTGCGATCTCTAGTGAAGCATCATTCAACGCATCGATTAAGAAGTTGAAGTCGTCCGGTGTGAGGGTAGTCTTAAACATAGTTCAGGTGGCGTTAGTTTTCTTTTGGGATGAGGGATTTGGTGGGGTAATCTTCATTTTCATAGTGGGATCCTCCTCCCCTCTAGGCAAAGTAACCTTGCCTTTGTTTTTCTTAACTTCTCTGCCACCTAGTTTTTCACCATCACCTCCCTGCACAAGTGATATTGAAGTAGTATTCGTGGATGTGCTATGGACATCTTGAACTTCATCATCCTTCTTATTCTTGCTTGGTCCAGGTGTATCCGACATAGGTTCAGGTATTTCCACGTCCGACATTTCTACAGGGTCCACTACAACAAGGAGGTCCGTCGACCATTCCTTGGTAATCTGCTCCAAGTCTTCTTCTGTCAACTTGTAGTATGACTAGAGCTATTGTTGGTTCTCATCAGCACATGCTATGATATAGGTGAAGTGGCGGTCCACGCTGAATTTTATCAAAGGTCTAAACCTATGAAGTGTGTTTGGGTTGAGGCGTGGTGTAGACTGGATTTCATTCTTCAATTGGTTGTAATAGGTGTGGAAGACGAAATTGGATTGCCACTTCTTGTTCATGTCACTGGAGTACCACCGCGTACAGAACTTCATGGCCAGTGGTTTGAAGGGTTTGATCTATGAAAAAGTGGCACCTTATGGTAGCTCCCAGGCGATGAAAGTGATTAGTATGAGAAACCAACTAAAGTGGAACTCGTACCCTTGGTCTTGCGCTTCTCTGTAATCGAACTCTAGCTAGTTTACAAGGTACTGCACCTAGTTCATTTGTAGTCCCTCGACGCACTTCCCTGCGAAGTCAACTACGAATCCAGTCACTTGTGTTGGTATGTTCTTGTGAACTAGCTTGTCTGTGATCAGCTGACAGGCAAGGTGCACTATGACACTCTGCATAGAGGCTACCTTGTAGCCTCGCGTGCCTTTCTCAACATTGCCATAAGTTTCTTTTATCCTCTGCGCTAGTGCTTGGTCTGAGGTCTTTCAAGGGTAAAACTCCTGTGGGTCAGGGCCTTGCATACTA
>JASDQU011375434.1:0-15229 GCA_032191745.1 Picea mariana | reverse complement strand
TTGGGGAATCTGATTGTTGGCTAGATTCCATATGACGTTTTGAATCTTCCACCTTATCTAGCAGAGGAGTGGGATGGGTTCTGTCAAGAACTTGCCAGAGCGGGCATCTACCTTCGCAACGTTGAGGACTAGCTCCTGTGGGCAAGTGGAGACAACTTAGGTCTCATTTCTGTCATAAATATTTACACAACAAATAATATCAACACAACCTGCTGGTGCAAACACCTTTGGACTTGGAAAATTCCATTAAAGGTAAAAATTTTCATTTGTCTAGCTGACAAAAATAAAATTTCCACCTAGGACAATTTATAAAGGAAAGGCTTGCACAGTCCCAATATCTGTCAACTATGCTTCAAGGAAGAAGAATCAGTGATTACATATATTCATTCAGTGCCAATTCGTGTGATAGGTCTGGAACAAGATTGCTCTTAACTATCACTTTACCTTTGCCTGGAATGGGATATCCATTTCTGACTGTTTTTCCCATTGGACATCTAGCGACCGCATTTATAATTTTTTACCTCCCTTGGTTATTTGGTTCATTTGGCTAGTGAGGAACAAATTGATTTTTGATAATATATCTCCTTCTATCAATTCAGTTGCATACAAATCACTTGACCTACACCAGATTTGGAAATATATCCATCCATCCAAGGGGAAAACTAAATTTTTTATAAACCCTTCCATTGCTGAGAATATATGCATGGGGTAGTTCGATGGTGTAGCCCAACGCAACAGAACATTGAGTGGTGCTAGTGGTTTAATAAGAATAAATGAGAACTCTCTTTATAGATGGACTTTCAGTTGTGGTTCGAGCACCAACACAAGGGAAGAGCTATTGGGTGCTTGGGCTACACTTCACTTGGCCACGAGGCTTAATATTGATCACCTTCAACTGATCAACAACTCAAAGTTTATCATAGATTGGATGAATCACAGTGGCAAGCTTCAGTCGATAACCCTCTTGGCTTGGATGGACCGAATCACAACACTCCAACCCCACTTCAAGAAGCTCATCTTCTCTCATACTTCCCGTGAGTTCAATAGGGAAGCAAACTTGCTATCTAAGACAACACTTCAAAAACAAGCAAGTCTAATCACCTACAACCATTGGATGGACGACCATGAGGGCCCCTCAGATGTTATCAAATTATTCTAAGTCTGGAGCCATCAATTCCTATCACCATCATCAGTTTTTTCTCATATCATGTCTTTAGTTTTGGTAGACTTTCTTGATATCTCTCCTCTTCTCTTTCCCTACTACTTTTTTGACTTGTTGTTTCTCTTTCTTTTCTTCCATGGTAGCTTCACTACCCTTCCAATTGGATTTTCCAAATGAAGGAGATTGACACTCCTTGCCAGTTGTACCAGCTTAGTGTTCTTGATGTAACCAGTTGTGAGAACATAATATATTTTTAATATAATTGAGCAATTTTTTCTCTTGGAAAAAGAAAGTATTAATACATTAAATTTACACTTTATACTATATTAAATTAATTATTAGTATTTTATCTTTATTAATGCATTAACAATTAAATTTAAACACTATATTAATGCATTGAATTCAGTTATTACTAAATTAATTATTATAAAGTAATACATTAGTAATGAAAAAATACATTAATGTGATATTACATAAATGAAATAATATATTTATGATCGATTAATTAATGTTTTAGTATGTAAATAAATAAATTTATTAAAGTATTAATGTATTGATGAATTAATACCTTAATGTAATGTATAAATTAAAGTATCAATACATTAATGTATAATGTGATGTATTAATGTAACATGTTAACTAAAAAAACATTAATAATGTATTAATACATTGATAGAATAATACATTAATATACTAAAGTATTAATGTATTAATTAAATAATACATGAATGATATATAAGTTAATGTGTAGAATAATAAATACAAGTATTAAATGTATTAAATAATTGAAAAATTAATGTAATTTATAAATTAATGTATTAAAGCATTAACATATAACTTATTGTATGAAGGTGTCCCCGAGGTGTAGGACAGTCGGTGACGGAGTGTGTTGTTAAGCCACTCCGTGATGTTAAAGTCACCGGTTCGAAACCTGCGAGGACAAAAAATCCAACCATGTTAAGGGTTGGTGTGGCTCAGGCCGGGTGCGATCCCCGGGTGATTTTGACGGTTTAGATGCCCCTGAGTCGCGGTTTCTCAAGCCACAGGTTAATCGCGAGCCAACAGGTCCCGCACAAATTAAANAAAAACTTATTGTATGAAAGTAATATTGGGCTATGTCTCATTGCAATGTTGGGATATGTCTGTCACATTGTGACATTAGGTTTTATGCATCACATGTCAACAAGGGGTTATGTTTATCACATTGCGACGTTTGGAAATTTTTGTCACATTGTGACGTCAGCATATGAACATATATCACACTATGGTGCTATGGTTTGTCAGATAGTGATGACGAGTGTATGTGCATATCATTGTGGCATCAAAACGTTCATCACATTGTGACAAAGGAAATAGTTTTGTAACATAATGAGGTATGAGCATGAACATCACATATCAATGTGGATTATGTTCATCACATTGTGACAGCAACAAATGTTCATTTCATTGCAATGTAGGGTTATGTTTGTCACATTGCGAGAATGGGTTCTACACATTACATTGTAACAAGGGGTTATATTCGTCACATTGAGACGTTTGAAAATGTTTAGCAGATTGCGCAATTGGGTTCTATACATCACATTGCAAGAAGGGCCTATGTTCGTCACACACGACATATGGAAACATTTTTCATAATATGACATTGGGTTTTGTCCATCATATTGTGACAAGGGGTTATGTTTGTCACATTGAGATGTTTTAAAATGTCTGTCACACTATAACGTTAGGATATGTGTGTAACATTGTGTCCTGAGGATATCTTCATCAAAATGCAATGACAAGGATAGTCATCACATTGCGAGATCTATTTAAAATAATCACATAGCGATGTTACTATGCCTTTTCATATTGCAATGTTACTGTGTCCATCACATTGCGACATTAAAATGTAGGGTTTTTGTATGTCACATTGTGTTGGTTGGTTTTGTATATCAGACTACAATGTTGGCATATGTTCATCACATTCTGACATCGAAAAACCATGATATTCAAGAATACATTAATTCAATAAATAAAATAATCATTAATGAATTAATACAATATGCTACATTAATAAAGTAATACATTGAAAATACATTAATAAACTAATAATATATTAAGAAAGTATTAATACATTAAATTTAAGCTTTGTATTGTATGAAATTAATTATTAGTATTTTATTTTTTGAATGTATTAATACTTAAATTTAAACATCACATTAATGTATTGAATTAAATTATTATATTAAAGTATAGATACAATAACACATTATTTGTATATTAATAAAGTATTAAAATATTAATTAAATGTTAATAATGTATTAATACACACAAAAAAAAATTGTTATGATTGTAGAACTGAGAATGAACTCTGAATCACACTAGTTTTAGGATTTCAACCTATCCCTTGGTGCACTTCGACACCCCTGGAGGGGCAATCCATGCTCCCAAGCGAGGGAGGGCCGTGAGGTGCCTCCTACAGTCATGCCATGATGCGAGGCAACATAGGTTATGACTCTCGTCGGCTGACCTTCAAACTGCCCCCAAATCTGTGCTCCAAGCTTCTCTTCAAAGGATCAATCAAAGGAAAGGAAATGGAAATTGATTGGGGGAACACTTAGACGAAGGCAACGCACCCTTGGGCACCCAGAAAATGCATCCCTCAGGCACCACTAGCACCGAAATACTTCATCATCTCCCCCATAATAGAAGAAAAGAAACAATACATGCGATATTACACCTTGGTTGGTAAATTCTTAGGGATATGGCCCTTAGAACGCAATATGATCAAATGGATACAACAATAATGGAAATGCAAAGGTCACTATGACCTACAGTTGGGCTCCAAAGGTCTCTTCACCATAATCCTACATAATATAGAGGACAGGAGCCACATCTTTGATCGAGAGCCTTACTTCTTCAACTCAGCTGGTCTCTTCTTGCGCTTCTAGAAGGAGAAGTTCATCCCTAAAATAGAGGATTTTGTGCATGCACCGGTTTAGATTCGACTCTATTCCCTACCACAAGAGTTCTGGCTAGAAGAAGTACTGGCGGGCATTGGAAATACTATTGCAGTATATGTGAAATACTTAGAAGCAACCAAGAAGAGAAGGTATACCTCATATGTTTGTATATGTTCCTACCCGAATATCTATAATCTTCTATCGGGCTCCATTTCCCTAGAATACAAAGATGATTACTAGTCTCAAACCATTGATTACGAAGACATACCTTTTCGCTACAGAAAATTCCACGAGCACGTGCATCTCTTTAGAGACTGCCCCCTCAATGTGGGTAGAAAAGGTGAAACCATAAAAAAATAAAAGAAAAGGATGGATTCATACATGTAGCAGGAAAACGATGCCAAGTGTCTAGGAAAATAGTCATAACAATAACCAGGGAACCACCCTTCAACAACCCCTTCGATGCCCTACACTAAATACTAGAGAACATGGATGCTCCACAAGTCCCTCCTATGGTGGAGGCTCTTCATGGAAACACGAAAGGAAAAATAGTGGAAACCCTTGTCATGGAGCAAGTTTCATCCATTCTTGCTGCTAGTGCTAAGGACAATGAACTTTTAGATCCAAAAGAGGGAAATGCTGAAATGGACCTAGAAAAGTAGGATCTCGCTGGTATATATCTGGAGCATCTGGAACAATCCTACCATCATCAAAAAATATATACCATTCCTCTTGATCAGTTACAAAAATTCCACAAAGTCCTCCTCAACTTTTCAGTGGGTTCCACAACTAGATCTAACTCAATTATAGGAATTCAAGGGATTCAACTCAAAGAGCAACACAAGACTAATAAAGACAAAAAGAAAAGGGGAAAAAAATCCACCCAGACGCTCATGTAGGAGATTTGACACTTAATGGTTAATTCAGGTCAGATACATCTCATTTATGATAGCTTCCCCCCCCTCCCCTCCCCATATTCATCATGAATCTCATCTCTTGGAATATCTGAGGACTCAATGGTCGTAGTAAAAAAATGCTACTACAAGAACATATTATAGTGGAACAACATGATATCATGTTTATTCAAGAAAATAAATGTACAATGGAAGAAATGGATCAAGTTCTCTCTTGGTGCTGGAAGCAAGGGAATATGATTTGTATCGATGCAACAAGAACGATCAGAGGTCTGGCCATTCTCTAGAACTTGATCTTTGTTCTTATGGAAAATTTCTTCACCACCAGGTGGTCAATCTCGATGGAATACAAGCTTATTGGTTCCAACAAGTCTAGCTTCCTAAAAATGTGTATGGAACGAATTTTCCAAGGGACAAGACAACCTTCATTCATAATATCGAAGGGCTCGCCACGCTCACTATTGGTAGTCAATATATATTGGGTGGAAATTTTAATATGATCTGCAACCTAGATGAGAAAAGAGGAGGAATACACAGACTTGAGGCAGAAGCAGGGAACTTTCAGGACTTGATTGACAAGTTGGGCCTCATCGACCTGGAAACACAAAATGGCCTCTACACCTAGTGTTGCCTTGACTGCTTTCTCATTTCTGACTCTGTCTTGATGGATGGAACAACCTTGCAAGCCAACATACTAGATTCCCTCGGGTCTCATCACTGGCCAATTCAACTCTGGTTATACATTCTGTCTTTTCTAGGATGCAAGCCCTTCAGATTTGATTTTTCTTGTCTCATCCACCCAAACTTTCAAAATATTCCTCCCATATGGTGGAAGGAATCGACCATTCCTTACAGTTCCAAGATGTACCATTTCCAGCAGAAACTTAAAAACTTCAATAAACACCTCAAGCTATGGAACAAACAAACCTTCAGAAAAATCTTCGAGTACCAACAACAACTGAACGAGCAAATGAGGATCTTGTAGATCCAAATCAGAAATCATGGCATCATAGAGGAACTCAGGGAGCAGGAAGCAATGATAAGTCAAAAGATGGGTGAAAGGAGAGCTCAAGAGGAGATCCTTTGGAGATAAAAATTCAGGGTGCAATGGCTAAAGGAGGGAGATAGAAAAACCAAGTTCTTCCATAGATATACTATTCAACGAATAAATGTCAACCACATCTCACACCTAGTTACAGAAGAAGGCTAAACTCTCCATTCTCACAATGACCTGGAAAAGGAGGTAGTATCCTTTTATCAAGATCTCCTCTTCGAACCTCCATGTGATCGATCTTCCACCATTGCTAAAATCAATCATCATGTCCCTTCCAAAATCACTCAGTAACACAATGAAGCTCTCACGAGACCTATCATGATTGAAGAAGTAGACTTGGTGATTCAAGATACTTCAGAAGGAAAAGCTCCTGGGCCAGATGAATTCATTGCATATTTTTTCCACCACTGTTGGCTCATGGTACGAGAGGAAGTTTGGGAAATCATTGAGGACACTAGGGCTTTAGGTCAGGTCCTTCCATCTCTCAATGTCATATTTCTCATCCTTGTCCCCAAAGAAAAGTGAGTCACTAACCCAAAAAAATTTAGGCCGATAGATTTTTGCAACGCAATCTACAAGCTTCTAACAAAGTTGATTGCCTGACGCCTCAAACCCCTCCTTATATTCATCATCTCTCCTGAGAAGTCAGGATATGTGGAAGGAAGGAAAATATTGAACAACTTCATCCTAACGCATGAATTCATTCATTCATTTCAGAAGACCGGAACTTGAGGTATGTTGTTAAATATAGATCTTTCCAAAGTGTTTGATAAGATAAGTTAGGCTTACATGTGTTCTGTACTTTTGGCCTTTGTATTTTCTCCCACCTGGGTTAACTGGATATTGAATCTAACCTCCTCTACCTTTTTTCTAATCCTCATCGATGGAATTCCCTCCCCTGCTTCTCACCCTCTTGAGGAATACGTTAAGGGAACCCCCTTTCACCCTTCCTTTTCATCATCATGGTGGAAGGTCTAACTTGGTTTATTCAAGCCTCCATTGTAGACCTTTCTTTAGCTGGGTTACTGATACAAATGGATTGAGAAAGGGAGAAAATGTCAATCTCTCAGATTTGAAAGAAACCAATGCCCTTGCATAGGGCTTGTCATGCTGATTCCGACATTATATTTTTTTTTTCGAAAATGGACTCTGTATGGTGAAGTTATCACATGTTGAAGTTCAGGTCAAACTGATAAAAATTCAAAGTCAAAGTCAATAGTCTGTACTGCTGACATCATCAATATGTTAGTAAGATAGGTGGTATATGACATCTCCATGATTTCATGATGACATCAGTAGGACACGTGGTAGAATCAGGATGTGCCATGTGGCAGTCATTTTTGGCATTTTTAGGGGTTGATTTGGACTAATAAAAAGTTGACACGTGGCACTATACATACATGATACGTGGCAGTATATATGTGACATGGTACCAATGGCTTAATGACATGTGGGTGGTATGGCAGTGATGTGGCATCATCTGATTGCGACACGTGGTAGGTACGACAGTGCAACATGTGGCGTGTATGGAGGTGATGTGGCAGGTATGGTGGTGACATGGCAGTGTTGACTGGGAAGTTGACTATGTAGGTGAATGGTTCAATGGTTGGATAGTACAGACCATTCATAGGGTGACACATGGCCCAATCACAAGGCACCACGTGGCACCCTGAATTTGGCCAAGGTTGGTTGGGTGAAAGTTTGTTCCGCCTCTGGGGGAATCGAACCCACGAAGTTCAGGGTGGGAAGCGGCTTAAGAACCAAGGGTTAACCAACTGCGCTATAGTGTGACTTGTTATGTGATTTGGTGAAATATATTTTTAAAGTGATGTGGCGCATATTTGGGGGGATAAGGACCGGTCGACGGTGGTTAGGCACGTGACCAGGGGCATATGAACAGGACTATACCGCGGGGTCGGAGGATAAGGCGCTTAGCTCTCAGCCACATGGTGCTCCATGTGAACAAGAGATCGAGAAACAAGGGGATGGCATGCATTTTTGTGCCCAAGTTGGTTATTTACCTTATAAATTTGGGTTTTAATGATTTTTGCTGATTTTTATGGTTTTTTGGCCATATCTTGGTGGATATTGGCTCAAATTGAGTGTCAAAAGAGGTGAGTTGTTGGGATTTGAGCCATCTACCTCATGGATATACAAACCAAGACATTGTGGAGTTTTAAGGAGGAAATAAGTAGCTTGGAGAAAATCGAAGAAGAGTTTGTAAAGGCCAAGTTGTCTTGTGCAGTGAATCCATAAGAGTAGTTGAGCTTTAGAGGTAATATACATTTTCCTCACGAATGAAAAGTACTCAATATACTCTAGCTTCTTCTGTAGTTGATCAGGAAGTGGATTTAGGCAATCAGGGCATTGCCACGTTTGAAAAAAAAACAAAGGAATTGGTATGAAAATGCTATCCAAGTTTGGATACAAGAAAGGGAAAGGACTTGGAAAGCATGCCCAAGGTAGAGTTAATCCTATCAAAGTGCAGGAGAGATCACTCCATGAAGGATCGGGATATGTCAAAGAGTCTACTAATGAAAACAATATAGTGGTTTGTTGTACACATTGTTAGAAGTCTGGACATGATGCTTACCATTGTTGGGAGCAGCATCCATAACTGACACCATTATGGTTTTGAACTCGTCAAGGAAAGAAAGAAGCTCAAGACAATAGTGACACAAATATTGAGTCGCAAAAGAAAGGTAAAAAGGTCGAAAGGTATAAATCTCCTTCACCTACCTTGAATTATGAACATGTTAGGGTCATGGAACTTATCAGAAGAAAAATTCCATGCACATTTTGTGGAATTCATTACCATTGTGTTGCAGTATGCTGGAAGAAAAAGGTAAACAAAAAAAAGATCATGGTAACAAGGAGTACGCCAAGACATGATGATGCAACACTATAGGTCAAGAAGAATTTGCATGCGAACTCAACACAACAAAGACAAGAGTCGAAAAAATCCAATGGGGATTAAGCTCAGTCCGGGAAAGGAATGAGCACAAAATTATTTCTCACATTGTCAAAGGAAAGGCAATTATGAAGATAAATTTTGGAAGTTGCATCCAGAGTTGAGAGGCTCCAAAAATTCTAAAGGGCCAGAGCAGAAGAAGGATGTTTCAAGAAAGAAGAAAAAGGATGTTGTAGAAGAGAAGAAAAAGGATGCTACAGAAGGGCGTAAGAAGGATGTTGTAGAAGAGTAGAGGAACGATTGAAAAACTCCATCGGTAAGAGATGGGTCATATTCTTGGAATTGGGCATATTTTATGCCCCATATGTAAATATTTCATTGAGTCAGTGTCAGTCTACTTGATGTAATAAAAGTGATTTGATTTATGCGATCACTTATTGGGTCTAGTTAATATTTTGTTGAGTCTAGGCTATTTTTTATTTAGTCGATTGATGTAATGATGTAGTCAATTGATGTAATACCCTTTTGGAGGACCAAAAGGTCTTAGTGGGGAGGTGTGATCCAAATGGATCCAGAAAGGCAAAAAATTCAAAGTTATTGGATTCGAACGAAACTAATGCCATTGCATAGGGCTGACCGTTCCAATTATGGAAGTATATGTTTTTCTAAAAATGGACTCCATATGGAGAAGTTATCACAATCTGAAGTTCAGGTCAAACTAGTAAAAAGTCAAAGTCAAAGTCAAACTCAATAGTCCGTACTTATAACGTCAGTAGGAAAGGTGGTAAATTACGTCAACATGATGTCATGATGATGTTCTCAGGACACATGGTAGCACTAAGATGTGCCAAGTGGCAGTCATTTTTGGAATTTTTATGGGTTGATTTGGACCAATAAAAATTTGACATGTGGCATACAGACATGACACATGGCAGTCTATATGGGACATGGCACCAATGGCAGCATGACACGTGGCCAGTACAGTAGTGATGTGGAATCATTTGATTGTGACGCGTGGCAGGTATGGTAGTGAAATATGTGGAAGGTACGACCGTTCGACACGTGATAGGTATGGTGGTGTGACATGTGGCAGGTAAGGTAGTTACATGGTAGTGTTGAATAGAAAGTTGACTGTGTAAGTGACTGGGTTGATGACTGAAAATTTTGGAACATTTGAAGGATGACATGTGGCCCAATCACAGGTCACCATGTGGCACCCCAGATTTGGCCAAGGTTGGTTGGGTAAAAGTTTGTTCTGCCTCTAGGGGAATCGAACTCGCGACCTCTGATCTGGGCAATGACTTAACAACCAACGGTTAACCAACTACGCTATCGTGTGACTTGTTATGTGATCTGGTGCAATATATTTGTAAAGTGAAGTGGCGTGGATTTCATGGATAGGGCTTAGTCGACAGGGTCTAGCCATGGGACCAAGGGAATATGACCAGGACTATAGCGTGGGGTAAGAGGATAAAGCACTTAGAGCTCATCCACATGGTGTTCCACGCGACCAAGGTCCCGAGAAACATTTCCTCCTTCTTCATGGCAAGGGAAGAGTCCAAATCTCTCTTACACCCACGTTCACGGTTCTACAATTTTCTCAATAGACCAACCTTCCCCATGGTTGTCTTCATCGAAGTCTTTGTCACTATTCGTTGATGCTCTTCTCACCCTAAACTACTAAAAGATGTTGTGAGTAGGATGAATTCTTGCTATTGTGTCACATTTCAAGGCTTTTCGATGCTCTTATTAAATCCTTCTACCAGCTTGATCATAGATATCTTAGGCATCATCCTAAGCTTCCTCTTCATCATCAAGGTTGTGCTTGGTGTTCTGGCCTTGTCCAAGAATACTAAGCGGATTTCATGAATAATTGGAGGTTCTTTGGAAAGTCTCACAACTTCCAAGCCTAATATCATTGCATGATATTCCAATGGATCTAACAACAGATCCATGTTTCCAAACCACTTCCCAACTCTCAATGGTGTTGAAAAAAAAATCCTTGTCACCAACATCATTGATGACTTCAAGAATTTATACATTTCAGTGCAGTTCTCAGGTTTGTTATGAAGAGACTTTACGGCTCGTTGATTCACAAAATTTTGCATTGCTCCAGTGTCAACAAAATTTTCCATCCTCATCCCACATACTATTGTGTCCATAAACCAAAGTCCTTCAACTGCTTCACTTTGTGAAAAATGTCCTTGACCTCTTATCTTGAACTCTGACATGTGTTCCACCAACGTTTCCATGACTTTTCTCATCTCTTCCATCGACTTCTACACTTGAACCATCTGTGCCAAGGGTTTTGACTATTCTGTTGTTGTTGTAAGTCAATCTTCCTTATCAACCAACAGAGCCAACTTCCCTTACATGAGACATTTCCTCATAAAATGATTTTGCAAACAGAGGTAACACTCAATCATTCTACCTTTCCTCACGAGTGGTCTGGGTTGATCCTTCACTACTGTGTTTCCACCATGTTGGATGCTCTCCTCCCTGAGTGCTCCTAATGCAATTGATGAAAAATTCTCAGTCCCTCTCATTAATTCCATTAATCAATTGATATCAGACTCTATCAGTGCACCGAACTCATCCATCCTCTCTCCAAATCCTCTTATATTTTCTCGAATCATTCCATTACATTGTCTCTATTGACTTTCCAAGCTTTGTCACTTGCAACTTCCATTTCACTGTTTGACCCTTGTCACTTTGTATGTTCAAGAGTTCTTTGCAACTCCTTCACTATGTCCCATGTCTACAATGAGTCATGTGATCATTTACACATCCAAGTGCTTCTTTCACCCTCATGAAATTTTCCCCTGGTCTATGCATGCACATAGGGTTTTTCTCAAACCACCTGTCAAGGAACAACCCATCTTCTCAAACCATTTACCAAGGTCTCTGCCCAACTTCCCCTACATTCAATTTTGTGTTCGGATCTGAGACAAGTTTTGTGATAGTCCTACGTTCATCCACCTTTCCTAAATTTCTGATTCACCCTCATAAATTTGTCTTGATCTACTCAAGGGGTTCACCTAGGTATGCTAAAATGTCACGTATTCATCTGAAACTTGACCCTACTACAAACCAATTTTGCATTTAGTTTGTCTATTAGATGGATCAATCCGTTGAACCCTCACTAATTATACAACCAGATTGTATCACCTACAAGTGCGCCCTTCCACCAACAACAATTCTATCTGCAATAGTGGTGAAGAGCATCGAATTGTTTCTAAATTTTCTCTAACACCACCTATCATGACCCCATAGGATGCCTGATCATATCTTGTTATCGTTCTCCTTGTGAGGGCGTGCAACACCGCTATGGTTCTTACTTAGTTTCTTGGCACACCAAGAATACTTCATCTCGACTACACCTATTCACCTAGAGCATACCCATACTCTGATCTATGCTACCGATGAGTCACGGTCCTACCCTAGCGTAACTCTTACTTACTTAGACAATTGTTAACATAGTTTAACACTTACTCAAGTATTTAATATTACATCCATGAACATGGCAATCCAAGAGAACACCTATGAAAAAAACCAAGACAAACACAGATATAGTGCGGGCAGTAAAAACTGTTCCTAACACTCGGATAATTCTTTGTCATTGTGAAACAATTACAATAAGATCACTATGGATGTGATTTACAAATTCAGCTCTAAAACCACTTGCAGTGCACCTTATATGTGTCCACAACTGTAAACGTGCTATCCCTTCATTTCTACATACTTTCACCAAACTAACAAATATATTGATTCTCCCTCAAACATGCCTCCATAAACCTTAGTTTCTAGACTTCCTCAAAACCTCACACCTTAAAATAATATTTCTAAATATGTTATACCACAAATATGATACGAATCCCTACTTTTTAAATTTTCTATACCACAAATATTCAACTTAGAATGAAGCTCAATTATCTCAGCATTCTTATTCTTTTACTTTTACTCATGGTGTTTGAGATATTAATATATGTATATGATAAGGCTCCCTAATTTTAAAATTTTCTATACCACATTTATATAAGGTTAAGTTAAATTTGCTATACCACTTTTATAAAAAGGTGAAGTTAATGAACAACTTTTGCAATAATGGGAAGTTAATGTAAAAACTTTTTTTTTATTATAAAAATATAATATAAATTATTTTTACTTTTTATTTTTATTTTTATTTTCAAGAGATTTAATATAATATTTTTATATAAAGTATAATTTCTTTTTGAGATTAATATAATTCTGTATATTTTATTAGAAGATATTTTTTTTTCGAGATTAATATAATTTTGTATATTCTTTTTGAGATTAATATAATTTTGTATATTTTATTGGAAGACATATTTTTTTCCGAGATTAATATAATTTTGTATATTTTATTGGAAGAGATTTTTTTTTTGAGATTAATATAATTTTGTATATTTTATTGGAAGTCTTGAATTTCAATTAATTGATATGATTTTCAACTTTATATTTTTTTAAATATTATTGGAAGATATGATTTTCAACTTTATCGTGATGATTTTCAATTATATTTATATATGGTTTTATTTTCTTTAAAAAGAAAATCTAAATAAAAGTGTTGTGTAAATGTTCTAAGTTTAGACAAAAACCAAACATTTTAAGTTTTAGAAATAACGTTTAGAATAAGGCTATATGGTTATTTATCATTGAATTTTGTGTGATGTCATCACATGCTGAAATTTTCCACCGACAAGTCCACAATGAGGCGGATTGAAGATGAACTAGGTAAGCAAAAAGTGGTAATCCTTAGATGGATTGAAGATGAACCAGGCGAGAAAATCATGGTAATCCTCAGAAAATGATTGGTTAATTCTGCTACATAGCCTGAACATGATCTACAAATAGGGCAACAATGTGCATTGGAAGAACCCATCGGTTAATTCTCTGGGCTGCTACATCTGCGGGTAAAAGAAAAGAAGTGGCATCTGATAAAGTCTAGATAAGAGAATGGATGGAATAATTCCATTGAACATTATCAACTCAACTCCTAACTGTCGAGGGGACTAGAGAATAAACCAAATTGGCTTTTTCCATTTCCATGCTTGCCCCAGTAGGCCTTTCATGGAGGAGCCATGCACAATTCTCAGACAATTTCAAGAACATGCTTTCGAAGGAGAGGAAAGGAAGGCATCTTTTAGATCATCAATTCCAATCTAAAGGAAGTCTTAATTCGAATATAAACTAAGTCGTTGATGGAATATTAATGTTGAGTGTTTCATATGAACAGAGCTATCTATTTGAGTCAACACCAATAGGCATGAAAAAACTAAGGGAGCAAGATATGGTGGAACTACGAGGAGATGGATGGGGAGAGAGGAAAATCTCAGACTAGATAAATTGCATTCATGGTTCAGGGACACTTTCCTGGATCAAAGTGATGATATTGGGTTATGGGAGTCCAATCTCCCCCTATATCTATTTCCCCAAATCCACCATTTTCTTGAGTTTTCCCTCAAGTGCCAGGCGCATTACCTCCCCGATCAGAGATCCATTGTTTCATCATCTGGAGAAGCCTTTTTCATTATCACACCCAAGGCCATTGACCAAATGATTTAAATATCCAAAGATGAATCCCCCTCTCCTTTCACCATTGAAGTTCTAACTGAAATGTAGTAGAATCTGTCTTGTCCCTAGAGAGCGTAGATTTTTGATCTTTTTCTCCCATAGGATGCCCAATTCCCCAAGAAAAATCCCTCTTACCATTCCTCCATGTTTTCAAAAAAAGGTAACCAAATCATTTCATTGTTATGTTGTTTGCTTGGTTATTTCTTAGACAAATGGGTGGACTAGCCCATCTTGTTGGAAGATTTGTTGTTGTCATTGATGTCAACCCTAGTCATGGGGTTTGGACCGAAATATTGATGAAGGTATTTGAAAATGAAGGAAAATGCACATGCAGATACAACACCCATGGATGGATAGTATGCATCATGCTGTTTCCAGTGGTATGTGGCATGTCACGTGGATCCTCATGGTTGAGGAGAAATGAAGTTTTGAAGACGACAAAGTGAATTGAAGAAGGAAGTATATGTAGGCCCTGAAGATAATTAAAGAAAAGAATTACAAAATAAGAAAGTGTCAGGTCGGCCCTAATGTTAAAAGGAAGTGACATAAATGGTATAAATAAACATCATTATACATTCATTTTATATAAGTCAAATTTCAGAGGAAATAAGAAGAAAAGAAGGCTGAATTTCAAGGGAGGATGAAGTATTT
>JASDQU011375433.1:13085-32740 GCA_032191745.1 Picea mariana | reverse complement strand
ATGCAGATCCAGTAAATGCGTTTCCCTCTCCCTCGGGATCTCAACACAATGGAGACCATTGCTTCCTAAGGAGGGAGGATTGTTCCAAGTGGATATTGGTGGCCACCCACCTTTTCAGACTGGCTCAAAACAATTTTCTGGCAATTTTGGCAATTTACTATTTTTAGCAGGTTTTAACTTCTGGGGTGATTTTGAGGGCCTAAATGAAGGTTTTTTGATATCTAGGTTCTAAATGATAGCTAAAGGCATGATTAATATCCCAAAATGAATCTCCTCGACGATACCTTTCCAACGAGCTATCATACGCATAAAACGAAGATCCTATGCAAAAGTTACGACCCCGGGAAGTTGATGTACTAACTTACCCAAACGGGGCCCACATGACTTTTGGCGCTTCATCTCCTAGGGTTAGGTGTTTGGATGTCTAGGAATTTTGACATTCCTGTTTATTGTAAAAGGGCCTTCAGAGCCTCATTGTAACGATCTTCTTGCGAATGCGAGTAGCCGTCACATCTCTTCTCAAAGATAAGCTGCCACCATTCTAACAAGTCTTTCACTCTGTATTTTACAGTCTCTGTACATTTCTTTCATTAATAGAAATCATGTATTACTGTATATCTATGTTTATGGTTGCATATCTAATACATTTCTGTTATATTATTGAATATATGTGATATCTCTGTGCATTTCTTTATTATATCTCCGCTTTCATTTCGTGCCGAAAATAATCCAGATCAAGTTGAGTTGAGTTTAGATGTTGCATTGGGATCATCACCATGCAACATTGAGATCATCACCAACTAATGCGCACTTTCCTTGGGATCATCACCAGACTGACGCATTACCCTTGATTTCCTGAGTTAACTCCTCACTACTCTATGTTTAGTCAGTTAACTAAAGACTAGTTGACTAGTTAACTCAACTAGGTGGTAGTTCATTCCTGTAACTGCCTGAGAGACTAGACTAGGTGGCAGTTCACTCCCGTAACTACTGGTGTGTGTCTAGATTACTCTAGACCACCACTATGTCTCATTAGTTACTCATGTATCCTATATCTATTGTAAATTATTCAATCTTTGTGTGTGGAATACAGTTAATGAGAATTCTTTCATTCTTTCTATCCTTCTTCTTCTTTCTCCAATTCTCTCTGCAAATGTGTGTATAATTTTTTAGCTAGATCTATTATGTGCAGGTTCAACAAATTTACAATATTCAATTATGTATAAGAATGAAAACATGCAAACCCTAATATACAAGTATCAATTTTGGGTGTTGTGAAATGTTGCATGGGGATTGTTTTTGAAGCTATGATTAAGTGCATTCCAAGGTGTTTCGACTTTCAATAGACTTGGGACATCACATTTCAACCATCAAAAAAATGTTTTTATGCGGGTTTTGTGGAAACAAGGGAAAACAAAACTTGCGTAGTGATCACATGCTACACAAGTGCTTTAGTTTCCAGTTGCATAGCGAGCTCGTTGTGCAAGTGTATTTTTATCATAACTATTAAATCATGCATCTATTTTCCATGAAATTTTTATAGGAGATGCATGAAGGTAATATGAATAAGCTCACTTTATTTCAGGTCAACATGCTTCACTATTTTTGAGAAATGAGCCACTGTCATCTACAACCATTTTTTAATTTTCTCGCGATCCGTGAAATTAAGTTTTTACCAAATTTCTCCAGTAGAAGAGTCATGATGATATTAAGTTGCTGACAAAAAATCATCTCGAACCTGTTTACCGTTTGAGAGAAAATAAAAAAATATCAACTGCAGAAATTTCAATGTGCAAACACGCTACGCAAGTGTTGTAGCTCACAATTGCATAGTGAGTTGCGTTGGCACGCTATGCAAGTGTTGTAGGTTAAAATTGATGTATAAAATGGGACTTCATTATAATAAATTCATCTTGGATGTTCAGGATAGTCTAAAAAAAACACAATGGCTTCATCAAATATATATTTATGCAGGCTATACACATGGGGTTAAATTTAAAGTTTTGTGGCTCTAAATTAGTTTTGAGTTTTTGAAGATTGGAGTAAAGGGTAATGTTTGGAATGGAGGTTTGTGTTTAAACATCTCATAAATATCATTTGGAATGTTATAAAAACTAGTTCCAACCTCTAGATAGTTTGTAGTGATCAACCATATGAAGAAAACTCAAAAAGAAACCTCGTTGTGCAACCTCGCTATGCAAAGTCTGCAGGGCACACTGTTTTTGCAGTCAACTTCAAGATCGTGTTTCGAAAAACTGGAGATGTTTTAAAAAAAAAAAGAGAGTCTTTTTTCAATAATTGACCCAGTAACAAAAACCTCTCTCATATTTTTCACATATGTCATATTTTTGGAGATTCGAAGGGATCTTTTAAGCCTATTTTTCATATTTTTCATATTTAATGATTTCCTATTTTAGTTATTATCTTTGGGCATGGATCTCGAGAATATGGAGAAGAATTTAAAAAAACTGAAAGAGGTATTTCTCAAGACAGGTTCATATCCAAAAACCTCTCCCAATTTTGTGACAAATATCATTATTTGAGAGATATGATGTTATCGTTGACCCCTATTTTCTAGCAAATTGATTCCTATTTCTTAGTAGGCAATTTTGAGTTTGTTCGTATTTTGATGTAACTAGATCCAAAAATGAAGGAAAATGGTTGAATTCGACCTCCTCAGCTTGGGGAAGAATTCTTCCTATATATTTTTGTAATTTTGATTAGCAATGGGGACTGGAGAGAAGGAAATTCTTTTGTATTGGATTTTTTTTTTTTTAATTTCTGATCTTAATAAGATATCAGTACAGAAGTACAGAGTGTTTTCATAACATAGATTCATTTCGATCATGTTTTACAGTATGTGTTTTATTATGTGATATTGTTTCTCTGTTTATCATTTCTATATAAGTCTTCTGGTATTTAAACTGATATATGCTTGGAATTCATCCTTGTTAGATGCTCCATCTCATGTGCAGTTAAATACTTATTCATTTTGCTCAGATTATATGTTCATAATTCATATTTACTTTGGTGCTATGTTCATGAAAATTTTCCATTGTCTATTATTCCTCTAAAGCTATATCAAGAATTCATCCATAGATAGATGCTCTTGATATAATGGGCTGTTGATTTCTTCATTTCTGCTACCATGCTATAACTTATATATTCACTGTAGAACATTGTCTACCTTGCCTTTGTTCCCTGGAATACTCATCAACCAGTCACTGATATTTATCATTTGTATTATTTGGACTCCATTCCCAATGGATTTCCTTTTTCTTTGGCTAAAAACTTCATAAATTTTCTCTTTTACTAAAGACCTAGCCTCTAATTTCATTGAAAATTTGCGAGAGAGCCCTCTCTGGGTTGGAAGGGCTAGATTCCATCTCGCAAGATGGTTTGTGGTTACCTCTGGGTTTCTTTGATACAACCTAAAAAAATTATAGAGTGATAACAAAACAAATTCAATGTCCTCCCAAAGTTCGATGGTAATCCATTGTCTGTTGTAGCACACATTGCTGAGTTTATCAGATGCATCTACCATGAAAATGTACTACATGAAGATGTATTCCTATGGTTGTTCTTTCTATCCTTGGGATATGAACTAAGGGATTGGATCAAGCATTCTTGCAAGCCAAAAAGTATATCTTCTTTGACAATCCTCATCAGAGATTTCCTTAAACATTGGGGACTAGAAGCTCAAAGTCTGGAAGATACAATTTAGGACCTGGAGGATGATTTTTCAAGAGAAGGTTTTGAACTTGATCCTATTGAAGGCTTGAGAGAAACTCTTCTTTCAGAATTTCTTGACAAACAAATTGAAAGACAAGAAGTTGACAAGAGAAACAAGGAAATGTTTGAGTGCCTCAAGAAAAGCATAGAAGAATATTATGAGTGTTGTAAACAAATGATATAACTTTGTCCTGGAAAGGACTTTCTGGTTAAGTTTTTTCAGTAGAGAGAAGAAGAGTATAGTGCCATCCTCGAAAATTATGAGGAAAGGCCTACCCTAAAATCAACCTAGGAAGTGGCCATTGCGTATTTTGGAACAAATTCATTATATGATGTTGTGACCGAGAAGTATGGGTACCAGGAAAACTCCCAAATGACAATGAACCTCTCTCCATGCTTGAGGAAGTATAAAAAATCATTAGAGATCAAGATCAGAATGGTGAATCCTCTAATCCTATATACGAAGAAGAATGGATCAATGGAGAAAGTTTCCAAGAAAAAGAAGACCTTGATGAGCAGAAGGATACATTGAATTCCATGCTACTATCTGAAGAAGAAGATGTCCTTCTACATTGTTTTCCTCTTGCACGTGAAGTTTAAACTACTAGCCTTAATGATGAAGAATTTGAAGATCTTTTTGAACATGGTTCTCCTACACATCAAGAAGAGAAAATGATGAGTTATAATCCTTTTAAAAACTTTGATGATGATTTGTTCCATGACTTCGAAAATGAAGAAAATTGCCAAAAGGATCTTGATGAAGTTTCTCTTGCAGAAGGCTTGAACGAGACATTGATATCTATTTTCCCTTTTGAAGACAATGAAGTCCTCCAGTCTTGTGAAGAAGTAATAAACTCTTGTGATGCAAATGAATTCGTGGAACAACCCTCAGATATAGTTGATAACCACATTGTTGATTTCATATAGGTTGGGAGACGTATATGGGATGTGGGTTGCTTCATTATTGATATAGATCTCATTTATGACATTGAGGGTAGCTCTCAGGAAGAAGGGGTTGAAGTGTCATCTTCAAAGGAATGGTCTCCATGCATGTGTGATTCAAGTGTTTGGCAGCCCAGTGATGATATGGTTACATATTTGTTCTGCCTCATTGAGGATGACTTGTCGCAACATAATCAGGGATATCTATAGTCATCCATTGATACATACCCTTTTGAAGATGCAGATTTGTTCTCGGATTTTGATAAACACCAGTTCGTGGCCAGCCCAAAGAAATCCAAGGTCCACACTACCAAACATAAGAAATTTCATGTTGAGACTTTGGGCATGGATTTGTAGACAAAAAAGAGACATTTGCCAAGTCCGATGGAGGATTTTTTTCTCTAAGGTTGTGCCTTACGTTGTTTCGTCTTGTTTGGGAAATCATAGGGTTTTCTTGGGATCTTTTGTCCTTTCTCAGTGTTCAAGGAGAATTTATTTGCTGAGTGAAGATGAATACAATCCATCGTCTACATATGGTATCCATCTTCAAATATGGATTGATCAGTCTTGTGGCTACACTTTCAAGAAAAATGATCAGAATGATGGTTTCTCTCTCTAACAGCATTTCCTCCCTCCCACCTATCTCCATGAGATTTGTTTCATGATCAATTTTATATCCATTTATGCTCATAATCATTTTGTGTTGGAATTATCTTTGTTGTTTCACATGATCAAACATAGGGGGAGATACTTTGATGAGATGATCAATTGGTTGCACTGGTTGTATGACTTCACCTGATATCATCTAACACATGATATTTAGGGCCCCAAGGCCCTAGGTAAGTAGGTAGGTCATATTGATTTCCTTCATTTACATATTGATTGCTTATATTAGTTTATATGCATTACATATTTCATTTTTCTCTACCTACATATCAATTTCATGCTTAGTTTAGAATTTTTTGAAAAAATGTCAAAAATTTTCTTTTCTAGATTAACTTTTCTTTTGGATTATATATATATGGATAAAGGGTGATAGCACCACCCTAGATGATCCGATCCATTTTTCATGAGTTTTGGTAGGCACAAGTCTACTGGGAGATGTTGGGGTTCTCATGCATTCTACAACGAGAACATGTCCCCAAGTAGGAGCCAGACGTTATCCCCATTTTGTGGGATAACTAAAGAGATTATGTCTCGAGGCCCTCAGGTTGTAGATATAGAGTGTCGAGAGACTACATGACTAGAAGTATATTTTTGCACAGATGGATACCCTTCTCACCACCATAGGGGTCGTAGATTTTTAGATGTTATCCACCACACCAACTAGCTTTCGAGAGGCAATGGGCCTTTCTCCATGAGGTACAATTCAAGTATTATGATAAGTTTCATTTCAATATTTGAGGCATTTGAGTATGTTGTATCTTAGACTGCTTCATATTTCATGATATATGTTTGGACATTATGCCTTTTTCCCTACTTCACCTTGGTGGTTTACATTGTGCCCTAGTAAGTGGTCTTCCTTGAGGATGGGTTTTCTACTAGGAACTCCCTTGAAGATCCATTGCATTGTTCATGACCATCCTTACCACTTTCCATCACTATTTCCCCCCATTTCCTTATCTCTTGGGATTTTAGGGTGTATTGACCCAAGAAGGGGTTGTCCCTCATTCTATGGGAAGAAGGGGCTGAAGGCCCAAAGGAATTTTTCTTGGCTAAAATATAAAATACTACGTATAAAACTTCCAGATGCTTCACCCAAGGATCCCGCACGAAAGCAATGAAACACTTATCTATAAGAAAAGGGGGACCCACAAAAATAATGATTGATAATGATTAAAGGGCTAGTTGGAGGATAGGGGGTCTCATCACGAGCTGACCTATGATGATCATGGAAATTTAGTGGTATGACACTACCATCATTTGGTCACCAAGCCAAGATAATGACTCTCAGTTGCATGGTCGAGAGAAAGGGGTCTCGTCACGATCCAACCTTCTCATTTCCACTAGGTGTTTTCAAGTGAAACTATCATTATGCAGATACCACCCCAGGGCAATGCCCTTCAACTTGTCCCTAAATTTTGAAATAAACAAAGAATGGAAAAATGATGGTCTTGGAAAAATTTCATTGCAAACGAAGGTGCCACACACCCTGTATAAAGGTACCCATGAATGAGACACTGCAACCCCTTGTATGTCATGAACCCCATTCCCATTGAGTCTTTACCCTTAGCCACTTCATCCACTTTACATGGATTAGAGATGGATCTCTTGGAAATACTCCTTGACCTAGGGCAAGATCTACCCAATAGGACACCTTCTTAACCCTCCCATTATCCATATCCAAGCTTGGCAAGTTGCATAATGTATTTGAGAAATTAATTGTTTGACAAGGTAATATTTGATGCACATGCTTAGGTGGCTCATTTATTGACTTGATTTAATTATCATGATATTTTGACTTGATATCCTTGGAGGGAATGCTTATTTTTCTTTGTAGGACCTAGTTGGTGGAAAATTTTGGAGGAACAAGTGTAGCTTGGGCTTCCATGGGGCTTGAAGCCCATAGGTGGATGCCAAGGGATCGCATGCTAGATGAGAGAGATGAAATTTTAGAGGCCTGTAAGATGACTTGGATGACATGACCTAGCCCCTACTCGCCAAACATTTTTCCTAGGAGAGGCAAAACGTCATCTTTAGGAGCATGACATCATCTATGGGGGCTAGGGTTTGGTGGTAAGCTTACCAATCATTGGAACATGGACGTTTTGAGGAGAATTGGGCTTTGACCATGAATAAATTTACTTGGATGCTTGACATGTGGCTTTGGTAAGCCTAGCTACACTCCTCCAACACCAATGACTTGCTCCTAGTGCCAAAACGTTTCCTAAAGGGGTGACGTCACTCTAAATTAGGGTATCTTTTGTGTAAAAGTAAAATTTAAGTGAAATGTTTAATATTATTTTGTAAAGGGGGAATGATTAGGGTTTTTGACCCCTATTCTTGTGGTTTACCCTAATATTATGTGGAAAAACTATTTTGGAGACATTTTGTATAAACAAGAGATCATAAGATCTCATTTTAACATAACTCTCCCATTGTGAGAAGTACATGGCTGAAATTTTCTCTACTCTTGGTGATTTTGGTGTTTCTCTCTTGTGGAATGTATTATGGTCAATGTCTCTTGGTTATTGGATGAGAAGGAGTGATGAAAACCCCCCTAAAGGCCCGCTCTCTTGAATCTTGGATGAATGTTGCATGGTAACTAGGGTTTTTTTCTCTAATTTCTTGGATTAGGTAAGGAAAAATATGCATATGTTATTATTTTATTTCTTACTTTGGTTATTTTTGGTGGAAACCCTAGGGAGGAGTATTCTAGATACACCCTCCATCATCGCTTCATATCTTTGTTAAAGGTTTTAGGTATTTCTTTTTTGCAAGGGTTGCTAGGAGGAACACATGCGTGTATACCCTCCCAGATTTACCCTAAGTTTGGTTGGAACACCCTAGGGAGTAAGAGGGTTTACACCCCTAGGATTTTTTTTGATCTAGATTGTGATTTAAAGACTCCATCACCCAAATTTAAAGGCAATAATATGAATTATTCTTACATTGGAGAAATAAAATATTTCATCGGGAAACATGGTTTCTTTTCGTATTAACGTTTTACAACTTGGGTTGTGTTCCTTGTGCTTAGAGAACCTCTCAACCACTAGGGAATCCCTATCAAAGGGGTAGCTCTTTCTTATGTTACAAATTTTCATCTTCAACCAATAGGGCTACATAAACCCTAATCTAATTGCTTGAATAACTCTCAAATCAACCGTTGAAAATTGCCCAAAGTTTGGAGGAGTTTTAGTGGCTGATTTTCTGTCTATAATCAGTGGATTGTTACAACCATAAGGATGATATATATTGATGCAGAAATTGTTTACAACGGAATTATCTTTTCATGCTAGTATCTTGGTCTTTAATCTTGAGTTTTGCTAGTGTTTAGCTAGTTTATCTCTTGTATCTTTCACTTGATTTCTAGCACTTATTTAGCAGCTTATTGTTCCTTTTCATTGCTGATATATATTGTTACTAACAACTGTTATTAGGGACATCAATCTTTACTTGATTTTCCAATTGGTTATATTGCATCATATGGTTTTTTTTCTTGTGTCTCAGGAAGGTACTTCACCATCGACAGGTAACTTCACACACTTGGAAACCCTTGAACCTTCCCAAGACTCTTTCCCAAGACCTTAATAGCACTTATAATTGACCTTTAGGGTCATCCTCTTCATCTTCATATTTTTTTGTGTCATTTCCCCCTAGGGTCACTGATATTCCCCTCTTGAGGTGACTACCTCATCTCTAAAGTGACGGGGACACCTGCCTAAGGTGACAATGGGTGGGTTCCCTCGTAGTTGTCACCAATTGGTGGTTGGGTCAGGATTTTCCCAACCTACAACTTGTGCGATAACACTCCCCAAGTAGGGACATTTCAAACTCACTGTACATATCTTTGGAAAAATTCTGACTCAATTTGTCATCATCACATCTGAAGATGATTTCATCCACATATACTTCAATGATAGTCAAACTGTATTGATCCACTTTTACATAGAGATTACTATCTGTGTTTCCCCTTCTGAATCCTTGATGCTGTAAGTATTTGTCCAATCTTGTGTACCAAGCTCTAGGTGTTTTCTTAAGTCCATACATGACTTTGTTCAATATCCAAACATAGTCTTCATTTTTTGATAGTTCAAACCCTTCTGGTTTTTCTATATAAACTTCTTTTAATTCTCCATTTAGGAAGGTTTATTTTATGTCCATCTGATATACTTTGATCCTTCTAGAGCCTGCATAAGCCAAGAACATTTTGATTGCTTCCCTTATGGCTACTGGGGCAAAGGTTTCTTCAAAATATATACCTTCAAATTTTCCATATCCTTTGCATACTAACCTTGCCTTGTTTTTGGTTATGTATCCATCTTCGTTCATCTTGTTTCTGAAAATCCACTTTGTGCCTATGATGTTTTTGTCCTTAGGTCTTGGAACTAGTTCCCATGTATCATGCCTCTCTATTTGATTTAGTTCTTCTTCCATGGCCTTGATCCAATGTTCATCATTGCAAGCTTCCTCAAAGTTTCTTTGTTCAACTATGGATAATAATGATATATGTCTTTGTTTTGGTGTGTGTGCTTGTTTTCTTCTTCTAGTTTCTATTCCTGCATTTTTGTTCCCAATAATTTGTTTAAGTGGATTATTCTTCTAATACCAATGTTTGGGTGTCTTATAAGGTGTTTGGAGATCTCATTGATGGTATTATGTTTCTTCTTGCTCTGCTTCTAGTTTCTTCTCTTTTGGTTCTTCTTCTACTTCCTCTTCTTCTTTTTTTAGTTATTCTTCTTCTTCCCGCTCTTTTGAATTTTTGCTTTTTTTCCTGGTCTTCAACACATTTGTTTCATCAAATTTTACATTGATGCTTTCCACTATTTTGTCGAGTCTTAGGTTATATCATTTGTATGCCTTTATTTTTCTTTATTATCAAATTAGTGTGCCTTGATTAACCTGGGAGTCAAATTTTCCAACCTTATTATCTTCTTGTTTTATGTAACATTTGCTTCCAAAAACTCTAAAGTGCTTGACGTTCGTCAATCTTCCCTTTCATAGTTCATATGGAGTATTATCATTGTTACTTATAATATTTACTCTATTCAAGATAAGAATGATTTTATGCACTTCTTGTACCCAAAATATATCACCCAACTTGTAATCTTTCAACATGGTTGTAGCCATTTCATGTACAGTTCTGTTCTTCCTTTTAACAACTCCATTTTGTTGACGTGTTCTAGCTGCTGAAAATTTTATTTTTATTCCATGTTATTCACATAAATCCATGAATTCTTTTGATGTGAACTTGCCTCCATTAACTGATCTCAAGCACTTGAGTTTTCAAACCAGTCTTGGTTTCTACCATCTCTTTGAATATCCTGAAACATTTGAACACTTCTGACTTTTTCTTGAGGAAACAGAGTTTGGTCATTCTTGTGTAATCATCAAAAAGTAGCATGAAGTATTGTTCAAAATTCAACCCTTTTGTTTTTATCAGTATGCATAGATCGATGTGTATAATCTCAAATGGTTTTTTTGTAGAGTATTATTTTTTCTTGAGCTCAACTTTTGTTTGTTTTCCATGCTAGCAGTGCTTGCACATAGTGTTTGTTGGATTTGAAATTTCAGGCATTTCTTTTACTGTTTCTATAACAAACATAATAATATATAATTATATTATGAAAATATGTAAGGATGTGTCTTATCAAAGAGATACGACTCTTCATGTGAAAGGGAACATTGCCTACTATATAAGTAGTGCCAACAATCATGGTATTTGAGCACTAGATGATGCTCATAATATTTGATACCCAATTTGGTGCGTAGGGTATGGAAAATATTGGTGTCTGGTCCCTTTCTTGACGTAGGGTGGTCCATCTAGTGTACTGGTCCTTGTAGCTTCCAACAGGGTAATATTGTTCTTTAATGGCGTCTCGGAATGAATCCCATGTAGGGCCCACCAAAAAAATTATAGATTCCTCCATGACCCTTTGCTCATAGTAAGTGTCCCACTAGTATTTAACATGGTGAACGACCTTGAGGAGTGAAAAAGTGATCTTTTTCCTATTGAAAAAATTGTGGACTGAAAAATATCCTTCAAGTAGATTCAACCATTTATCTACATCATCCGCATCTATTAGTCCTTCAAATAATGGAATATCAAAATTTACCTGTATCTTGAAGGGGGTTTCATGGCCGCTTGATGAAGATGTTTCTCCCGTGGGAAACTGTCGAAGGATCTGTGCGAAGTTGTCCATCAAATTGTTCCTTTGTTGTGCTAGGGATTCCTTGAGAAAATTTTTAATATGATCTCCTGCTCCATCATATTTATTTTCGTCTCCCATGGGTTGTTGTCGGGCTCGGCATGATCGATCTGGCAATGGATCGATTGGTACGAGTCCCAACTTCTTGTAACCAGACCTTGTTGGGGACATGCACGAAGAAAAATAAATGAAGAGCAGACCGCTCTGATACCACTGATCTAGATTTAGGAGCATAACGAACTGATTAGTAGACTGAATACAATAAACATAAAGATAGGAAGAATAACACAAATATTTAGTGAACAATATCTTCTATTAAATAATGATATAGGTTGAAACTGTAAAACTACAAAACTGAAACTTGCTCAAATGGTGGTAGCTATCTCTGAGAAGAGATGTGTCTGCTACGTGCATCCATATGAGTATAAAATGGATTACAATGAGGCTCCAGAGGCCCTTTTCATATTACTCATGAATGCCAAAACCCTAGACATCCAAAAACCTAACCCTAGAAGGTGAAACGCCAAAAGTCATGTGGGCCTGGTAAGTTGGTGTAATTTGGTACCTCAACTTCCCAGGGTTGTAACTTTTTCATATTACCTCCTATTTAGGTGCGTGATAGCCAGTTGGAAAGGTTTTTCATATATATACACATTTCACCATTAGTATCTGATTCTATATACAATTTGACTGCTAAAAGTAAAAAAAAACAATGTTTAGGGCCCCAAAACAGCCCTGGAAGTACAACAATATGCGCTGATATAAAAACATACAAAATAAGCTAGTTGGATTAGGTGAGAGGACACCCATATCAACCTGGAGAATGTGTGAGGCTTCCAAAATCCCCATAAGTGTATAACTCACAATTATAAAGCATTAGAGAAAGACATGATGAATACAAAATGGACATGAGGAGCCAGTTGGAATAGGTAGGTGGCCACAAATATCCACCTGGATCATTCGTCCTCATCATATTCTTCTTCTTCTCCCTCTATTTATTTTTGGTCTATGATATCTTAGACCAGTACTTCATCTGTGACGTATTTATGGATCTGTTTGTCCATTTCCTCTGCTTCTGCAGGGTTTTCATGATTAGGGTTTTCCATGCCGTTAGGGTTTTCCACGCTCTGACCCACTTGCATACGTTCTGTGGTTGATATTTAATCCTCTATCCTTGTGGGACTGATATATTTGGTTTCTGACATTGTAACATATTCTAGCTCCATAAAACTCTCTGGCTCTGCCACTGTTTCCTTCTTCCTCTCTCACTGTCGGTTCACTCTTACAAATCTTCTGGGAGCGCCAACCTTCAGGGGTGCCATATTACTTTCCTTTCACATGAATTACTATCTCTCTTGCTTAATCACCCTCTATTATCTCTCTCAATTTCTCTATTGCTAAAAAATCGCTAAGTGTCAAACTCTTCCTAGATTTCCCTTTTTATAGACCTTGTCATTAATGTTCTGATGCATTCATTCTTTTCTGTTCACTTGTTTTTGGATTTTCCGGTTATTTCTTCATTCTATCGCACGATGTCTAATTTTCCTGCATGTATTCTTCTAAATTATGTCACACCAATTTCTGTCTATTGTGCACTTCCATCCTTAATTATCTGCACATCACTTATTCCTCCTAATTCCTTCTTTTTGGCTTGTTCTTCATTTTTTTGTTTTTATCTTTTTTTTCTTCTTTTTTTAACTCCTACTATTTACAATATGTACAAGTCTACTTTCTGCACTCCAACTACTAAAAGTTGGTGGGTCGACTATCCCTATACATTTTCAGTCAACTTCCATTCAATATTCCTTGAACTTCCTTTCCTACTAAGTCTTGTAGTTGTACAACACCTCCATCTGTGACTATCTTTATCTGATATGTCCCTAGCCAATGCATTCTAAGTTTCCAATAAGCCAACATCTTAAAGTGTTGTCCCAACAAATAATGCCTGTATTTTTGCAAAGCATATGCCATAGCTAAAACTTCCCTTTCTGTAGTATTATAGTCCTCCTTTGAATCTGACATCTTCCTACTTGCAAAAGTAACAGGGTGATCTATATCACCTTCTGTTGGATGGGTTAATATTGCTCCTAATGCAATTGTAGATGCATCCACATTCACATGAAATTCCTTTAACCAATCCTAGAAAACCAAAATTGGCGTAGTAACCATATTTTCCTTTAAATTATCCAAACTCTTTTGGCATTAATCATTCCATTGGTACTTAGTATCCTTCTTTAGTAGCTTCTCCATTGGAACAATAATCTGTGCATATCCTCTTATAAACTTCCTATAATATCATGTATGGCCCAATGTACTTTTCAACTGGCGCACTAAATTTGGTGGTGGTAAGTTAACTATGACAACAATTTTAGTAGGATCAACCAACATACCCTGTTTACACACCACATTTCCTAAAAAAATCCCAAAAGGTGCACTGAAAATACATTTCTTAATGTTCAATGATATCTGAAATTGTCTGCATCTATCCAACATCATCCTTAATACTTCAATGAAATCCTTCAACAAATTGAACACTGTCCAATCATCTAAGTAAAACTCCAAAAACTTATGAATAAAGTCCTTAAAAGTTGCTACTACTACCCTTGAAAAAATGGTTGGTGCATTATTCAATCCAAATGGCATGAATGTATACTAAAATGAGCCCCACTTTGTAGCAAATGTAGTCTTATGCCTATCTTCTAGTGTTATCCTGATTTGATGATAACCCAGAAATCCATCTGTAAAAGAATAAGCTTCTTGACCCCCTACATTCTCCAAACCTTTGTTTGTAAATGGTGTAGGAAAATAATCATGTATGAAAGCATCATTCAATTTTCTCAAATCTACACAAATATTGATCCTTCCTTGCTTCTTTTCTTGCACCACCATAGGAATGATCCATTCAGACTCTTCTACAGGTTCTATAACACCTGCTTCTAGGATCTTGTCAATTTCTATCTTCACCTTATTTTTTATATTGGATTCAATCTGTATGACCTTTGTCTGATAGGTATTGCTTCTGGCTTCAATGGGATATTCATCTCTCCTTCTAACCCCTTCATCTCTGAGAATGTTGTTGGGAATAACTCACTGTAATCACATAGTAATTTTGTGATCCTTTCTACTCTCTGATTATCCCAATAATCTCCAATACTTGCCATCTTTGGGTTTTATGCAGTTCCAATATTTACCTTCTTAATCTTTAATGGTGCAACATAATATTTTGAATCCCTTTCACCTTCTACTTATGGAATTTGTATATTGCGCGGATTATCTTTTGCTAGATCTTTTTCTTCTGCAATGTGATAACAATGTAGTAATTGTTTAACTGTGTGTCTAAAATGCTTCTGATATGCTAGAACTGTTTCAAACTCTAGTTCTTCAAATATATTGTCTCTTAACACTTTTAGCATTGTATCAATCTTTGGGTTGTCATGCTCAAAAGAAAATGTAACTACAAATTTATGTCGTATCTCTTTCCAGTTAGCAATTTCTCTGCGTTGTTCCTGTTCTATGTACTAATTCTTTGGAATGCCTTCTAGTGTGTGAATAAAATGGTGTGGCCATTCTTCTAGTGGTACTAATATCCACTGAGGTTGTCCAAATCCCTCATATTTCTCCTCATATTTATTCTCCTGTTCTGCACCGAATCTGATGCATAGTAACCTCTTGCACTGGAACCAATTGTTGATCTTTGCCTTATGTGTACCCCACCATATTGAAGGTGTAGCTTTCAAAGAAATATATAATGCTGGTAATCTATGATTTTGCATAACTTCTACCTCATACTTTATTAAAAATTCTTTTAAATCATTCAAGCCATAAAAAGTAGGAGGTTCTCTTACCTCTGTACCAACCCATCTCAACACACACATCATTCTGGCACACCTCCTGGTAGATAATTCATGTAGTCGTTGTTGCCAGTTTTCTAGTCTTTTGTCAGAGTCCAAAACACAAGAACTAATACTCCTCCAAGTGAGCATGCCATTTGTAGTTGGGTTGATATAATTCTCTTCACGCGCGATAGTTCTGTATAGTTGATTCACATTTTATTTGATTCACTATCATACATACCTATAGTGGATCGCGCATGAAGAGGATTATAATGAACCACCCTGGAGTAGTGAATCGCATTACTGCAATAGTGTATAGGTATGTAGATTCACTATCGCGCGTAAAGAGGATTATATCAACCCAACTGTAGATGGCATGCTCACTTGGAGGAGTATTAGTTCTTGTGTTTCAGACTCTGACACGGGACTGTAAAACTAGCAACAACGACTACATGAATTATCTACCAGGAGGTTTGCCAGAATGATGTGTGTGTTGAGATGGGTTGGTACAAGTTAAGAGAACCTCCTACGTTTTATGTCTTGAATGATTTAATTTTTTTTTTAATAAAGTATGAGGTAGAAGTTATGGAAAATCAAATACTACTAGCATTATATATTGCTTTAAAAGATACACCTAGAATATTGTGGGGTACACATAGGTATTTGTGGTTAGACAATATTACTACAGGGTGATTCACTATAGTGGATCTACATAGCTGCCTCCTTCCGAGGGATCTAATGGTGCAATAACCCTGTATTCTCCAGACTCAAATATCATGTTCCTTGTCTTCAAATTTATAATAGCCTGATTATCAAAGGCCCAATCCAGACCCAACAATGCTGGATATGGAGAAGTATTGTACACTATGTCAATGACTTCAAAATCAGCCATGGTGTGCACACCATCTAGATCTACTGAAATCCCCTTCAACCTTCCTATTTGCACTACTCTGTGTTGATTTTCCAACTTCAACTGAATAGGTTAATACCCCAAATGTGGTTCTCCCATAACTTCCCAAGTCTTCTTTGGCAGAACATTGACTTCATATCCTAAGTCTAGTATAATATCCCCCATATTGAAATCTCCTATGTTAGCATTCGATATGAATTCCTTGCTGGGTCTTCTTTTCTTACGGACCTGATTTACTCTTTTTACCCCTTCTTCCCCAGGATTACACTGTTCTAATACATTTTGAAGTACTTGTAAGGAATATTTATCACTCAACAATTTGACACAAGCTCCCAAAAAGTTTCTTAAGTTACTTACTTGTTCTGAAGACTACTCTTGATTGGTCTGATCAAATAATGAAGGCATGTCATCGACTGGTATCTCATCTACTGGATTTTTTCTTGAAGCAGACACAATATTTTCCTTCAATATTTCTTGTCCAGCTTCTTTGAATATCTCTTTCTCTGTGCGCGCATCAAAATTCTGTTCAGGCACTATATTCTTCCTGACGCACTGGTACTGGTCCTAATCCTTCTTAGCTGCATCTTCTCCTGTCTTGGCTCCACCTCTAGTCACTATGTTAATATTCTTCCCATCCTCTTCTTTGTTTTCCGCCCCAATTCATTGCACGTTATGATTAGTCTAGTTCCTCTTGTCCTGTATTTTTATCAACAGTGTTGGATAGTCTTCTGTTTCATGATCTGCTACGTGATAATACATACATGTCGCAGGTGGTTGTGGGAATTCTCTTGCATAGTGGCCTGTTTTTTGACAATTATGACACACTATTGGTTCTAGACCTCCTCCAAAGCCTCTTCCTCCACGAACTCCTCCTCTGAAGCCTCCTCTATTTCCCTAATTATCTCTAAATGGTGTGTTATATTGAGGTCCTTGATTATACTGCGATTGTGGGTTATTGTATTTCCGTGGTGTTGTGCACTGTTGTGCAGGATTATAGTGTTGTTTCCCTTGAAACTGTTGTTCATTATACTGTGGTTGTGTTGCAAAATTCTACGTGGGATTATACTGTGGTTGTTGCGCAGAGTTATACTGCGGTTGCTACACTGGTTGTTCCATTACATGTTCATCCTGCATATTGTATGTATATGCAATCCTTTCTTTCATCATCTCCAAGGTTCTACAGTCCTTGTCTTCATGTTCAACTAACTTACAAAAGTTACAAAATGTACTCTTCGATACTGTATAGTAATTCTCCATTAGGAGGAAATGATAGGGATCATTCTCATGTTTTTTACAAATCTCACACCATGGTCCTCTTGAAGATAAAGGGTTTTTCATACCTACTTTGATATACTGCAAAAATAATGGACGCTCATTCTTGTGATGACCTTTTATCCTACACATTGTACACCAAACATCTCTTTTCTCCTTTCCTTTGTTTTGATTTAACTTGAATGTAAGTTCTTCATATCTTGCTTCAACTTTTCTATAGCTTGATATGTATTCTTGTATTGGTTTTCCTCTAGCTATAAAGATTCCTGCAAAGCCTCACCATGACTTTGGAATTTCTATTGTCTCAAAGGATAATTCAAGTGTGGAAAAAAAGAATTAACAAACACATGTCTATGTTATGTATCAGTAATGGTGTACTTTAACTTAACTTTTAAACTCTTGAACTTCTGGTCCATTTCTGAGACTGATTCTCCTGGTTTCTGCTTGATCTCTATCATTTCATTCATAAAATGGTCTTCTAAACTTGGCCTTTGAAATTCATTTATTAACTACCTCTTCACATATGCTATAGTTGTGGGCATTTCAATTGGGTTATTTTTTGAGAGACCCATGTACCAATATAATGTGCAGTCTCTAAAAGTGATTTCCAAATGCGCAACCTTTGTATCCTTGTCTGTAATTTTCTTTTTTGCCCATATCTTCTCACAAATGAAGACATTTTTTTCTGGGTGATTTAACGCATCCCCTCGAACTCTGATAACTTGTTAGTTGGATCTTGTCCTACCATTTTGAAACTTGCTGAACTACCACCTCCACGCAGTGTAGATACTTGACTGCTTCTTGTTGAATTTGCACTTCTTCTACTGGACCCACATCCTGGAAAAATTATTCTACCACTAATCACTTGCTGGTTAACTACTTCTTCTTCAGTTTTATTAGTCGCACATGGGATTGTGGGTTCCACTCTAATTCACATCTGGAATGGAGAGCCTTCTTTTGCGCTGGACCCAATACCTCTAGTTTTCCTCTCATATGTGGCATGCAATATATCCTCAATATTCCCCATGGAACAAAGATCCTATACCTCTTCCTCATTGATGTCCAAGCCCTCTCGCTCTGCTACTCCCCTCTTCTTATTATTTATCCTATACTGGTAGGGTCATCCACTGCGCGTCACACCTGCATTCCTTATGATTTCCCTGGTTTGTTCATCATCCATCACGATGGGGTCCATTGCCTCATTCTTCTAGCTACTCTCCAAAGCCTTCTCCATTTCTCAGATCCTCCTTAGTGCTTCCCCCTGTTAACTCCCAAAATGAACCCGTCCCTATGGTTGCATTTTGCGGTGGATAGCACGGCTATTGGTAGTTTTCTCAAATTTATTTTAAGTTTTTCTAGTTGCAAGGTTTAGGTTTTGATTTCGTTTTAGAAATAAAGATGACCCATAAAGGTCTTCTCTTTAAAGTTTTCATAAAATACTTTCAACAGCTAACGTATGTTTAAAAGATGAATGTTAGCTGGTGAAAATGGCGACTTTCAACAGCTAAGGAGCATATCTTATAGGTCCGTGCGCTGCTGAAAGTGATGACTTTCAAACATCCAAAGAAGATTTGTCATGAGTTGTGCGCTGGTGAAAGTAATAACTTCCAACAGCTAAAGGGAGTTTTCCACAGGAGTGTGCGCTGGTGGAAGCGTTTTAAAGGAAGGCCATGTTTCGGTGTACTAGTTAGCCATCGAAATCCAACTTTTTCAGTGGATAAGAGCCACATGTTGGTCGAGAAATTGCCGTCGAAATATCCTTGATATGCTCGGGTGATTAGTCATCATTAAGAAGGCAGTTCGTTTCAGTCATTCGGTTTCGAGATGAAAGCTCTCAATCATTTGGTTTCGAGATCAAAGCTTGAGCATTCATCGCCTCAAAATCCTTTACTGAAGCGGGATCGTCACTCTAAATCTAATGTCAAATTCAGTCTTTGGTGGGAAAGAAAAATAGGGTCTTCTTCACTGTTCGTCCAAGGATAGCTTCCCATATTATACCTTTTCTTTGAATCAGTCTGAAAAGGCTCTTGTAGCCAGCAAATGGAAACTCAACAACCGTGGCAGAGGCGATTTTGACTAGTTGTACATATTTCATTC
>JASDQU011375433.1:0-12985 GCA_032191745.1 Picea mariana | reverse complement strand
ATACTTTCAACAGCTAACGTATGTTTAAAAGATGAATGTTAGCTGGTGAAAATGGCGACTTTCAACAGCTAAGGAGCATATCTTATAGGTCCGTGTGCTGCTGAAAGTGATGACTTTCAAACATCCAAAGAAGCTTTGTCATGAGTTGTGCGCTGGTGAAAGTAATAACTTCCAACAGCTAAAGGGAGTTTTCCACAGGAGTGTGCGCTGGTGGAAGCATTTTAAAGGAAGGCCATGTTTCGGTGGACTAGTTAGCCACTGAAATCCAACTTTTTCAGTGGATAAGAGCCACATGTTGGTCGAGAAATTGCTGTCGAAATATCCTTGATATGCTCGGGCGATTAGTCATCATTAAGAAGGCAGTTCGTTTCAGTCATTCGGTTTCGAGATGAAAGCTCTCAATCATTCGGTTTCAAGATCAAAGCTTGAGCATTCATCGCCTCAAAATCCTTTACTGAAGCGGGATCGACACTCTGAATCTAATGGCAAATTCAGTCTTTGGTGGGAAATAAAAACAGGGTCTTCTTCACTGTTCGTCCAAGGATAGCTTCCCATATTATACCTTTTCTTTGAATCAGTCTGAAAAGGCTCTTGTAGCCAGCAAATAGAAACTCAACAACCGTGGTAGAGGCGATTTTGACTAGTTGTACATATTTCATTCTGGTCCAGATAATAAGACGATTTTAAATCTTCTTAAGAAAAATAAGAATAAGCAGGTAGCCTCACCAGGACAGATGAGCATGCTCTTGATTTTGTGATACATACGAGAGTCTCCAGTTCATTGTGCCCTGAGAATAACATTTTGCACGAATTCTGTGCTCAGCTTTTATAATAGAGTTTGATAAGTACCGGTGTTTGGGTTATGAAGTGGATCGGTGTGAGGATGTAATAGCAATGGTGGCCAAGATGATGAAATGGGTGCCATGGACTGTTCTAGTTATGCAAAAATTTCAGCTAGGTCTTGTTCTGTATGAACTTGAAGGGCTGTGTGTTAACGAAGGCTCGGATAAGTTGAATTTCATGGTTCATATTAAATGAAAGGGACCGAAGGGCAAATTGGGTTCCAGGTTTAGAAGCATTAAGAGAAACTGTACTGCCATGCAGTCCATTGAGGAGAATGGAACCATACATTGCAAAGAATGAAATAAAACCTGGATAGAGATTCCAAATCCGATGTAAAGCGCTGGAAGAACTACTTTAAACCCAAAATTAAGAGGGGCTCGTTATCAGAGTACGAGCAGGGCTTCATCATAAGTTTTAGGGAAAAAAACGATTGGTCATTCCAAGCTACTATAATTTAACATCAATTGTCCCTATGCATTCAGGATTTTCTCCTCTGATTAGTCTCGAGTTGGAAGCATGTTCTGTTTCGTGGTCTTCTGTTCAACAACTGGTCATTGTGGTGATCTTCTTTGTATTTTGGTGTCCAGTTTCACAGTGGAATACTTTTTGGGGACGATGATGATGGCACAGAGGACGATCGTGCCCCTTGCTCGCAGATCTGCACGCAACCTTCAAGCTTCTCTTCAATGAAGCGGTATTTTGAGAGGCTCTGAACGAGGACACTCTGCCTTTGCTTCTGTTTCAGAGAGAAGGGGAAAGCTGCGATAAATGTAGAAAATGTTGATGATTTTAAATGGCTCAATTCCTCCTATTGCCCCGTTCTTCGCCAACTTGAATCCGCAGCTCTGAAAGAGTATTATTTCAAGGCAGATCACCCGACTATACTCTCAGCAGGTTCTTCCAATTTGAAATATAGGAATCCAAAATATCTATCCATGCTAAATCATCTTCGTTTCTACCTTCCATAAGTTTATCCCAAACTGGACGAGATTCTTTTCTTGGATGATGACATTGCGGTGCAGAAAGATTTGACTCCATTATGGTCAGAAGATCTTCATGGAAAGATTAATGGTGCAGTGAAAACTTGTGGAGAAAGCTTTCACTAGTTTGACAAATATCTTAATTTTTCAAATCTGCACATAGCTAGGCACTTTGATCCTAATGCTCGTGGTTGGGCATATGGGATGAATGTTTTCAATCTCAAAAAATGGAAGAAGCAAGACATAACAGGAATTTATCACAAGTGGCCAACTGGTTCCAGATTTTATGTAACCAGTTAAGGATCCGATCTTTTTTAATCATAGCTTTCCAGCAGGAGTAAATGCACATGTGGCAATAACTCAAGAGATACAGGTGGCATCATCAAATTCACAACAAATTGGCAGCTTCAACATTCTAAGAGGAAAACCTTTAATCTAAAGAGTACTCGATAGCAGAGGATCTTTTGGGTCAAAAGGTTATCTTCAAGAAATCCAATGAGAAAATTCAGGATTTGTTGACAGGCTAGTGCAGATATCAAGGCAGAAAATGAACAGAAGGTAGCCAAAAGGAAGAGTATACTAATCTTCTAGGCATAATCGACAACTAGGTAGCAATTGGTTGATGAGAATCCAGATTCCTAGGCTTTATTATAGAGATAATTTCATACCCGTGTCGAAGATTTGAGGCAGAGCATCAATATGGCAGCTTTCGGAAAAGGATTTCAGTTACACAGATAACCATATATTTCCATAATTAAAGGATTTGATATCCTTTCCTCATTCTATTTACTACCTTGTTTATTTTGTATGATTTTGTGGGATTGTACTGCCAGCAAAATCAAAACAGTTTGAGTGTTGTTTTTATTATTTAAGCATTGTTTTTTATATGAAAAAGGGGGGTTCAGTCCTGGATACACATTGGGCTATTGTACTAAGACTCTCATTTTCTAATACAGATCACAGGTTCCTTTCCATTTTGGTGTCAGTTTTCCACATTTCTTCTGCACTGTTATCTTGTTGTCAAGTTTTGAATGGCTGTCATCCCATTGTTTGGCTCATGACATGATAATCAGTTTCTTAGTTGTTTATTAGACCCTACTTTGTACTGGTTTATGAACAATCTTTTCTTCACCCACTGAAATTTATTTGCTGATTAATCAATCTTGGAGAGCACTGTTTTATTTGATTACATTGTGAGTTGTCTTCTCATTAGTTACTTTCTGTTATCCCATTGATCCAACCTTTCATTATTTATAATTTCTTAAGTTACCAAGCACCTTTGGTCTGCAACCACGAAGGGTTTCTTGGAGTGATAACACCCGCAACTCCCCCATGCGCACATAGTGACCTAGTTGCATGATTCCATGGTCATCACACCTTTATCATGTAATAAGATATTGAATGATGTGTAGAGTGACTTGATGTACCTCCCTTTGGGCCCCCTCAAGAAATCATGCTCTGAAGTAGTATATGATTTCGTTGTATCTACTGCAAACTCAAAATAAACCCTATAATAATGTTTTCTAACCAGAAATCCACTACGTGCATGAATTTATTATTAAGACTTTCCAATTGTGTGATATTTTCAATAGTCCACACTATTGGCCTAATATGATTAGTTGGATGGGTATATTTCAATCTCAATATCCACTCCTATAATAACTCTGGAAAGAAACAAAAATATGCTTCATGCAAATCAATAATCACATCCCTTTGTAAATATTGGCGTGGTGTATACCTAGAACCCTTATTATCTTTCTTCATGAACTTCAATTGCTTTGTCTCCAACCATCTTTCAATATCTTGCTTCATAGGATTTCATGGCATGAACATCCCTTTCTACCACTGCATCTTCTTCACCAAACCCATTCCTGTCTCTCCTTCTGAGTTATAGCCGAAAAGAGAACCATTTATTTGACGTATGGGTTGACCTGGGTTCTACCTTAGTTCTCAAACAAAAACCTTATCACCATCGACCCTTATGGTAAACCAGAAGGCTACACTGCGCACAGAGTGTGCAACGCAGTCTCACCCGAGATGGTTTATGGGTGAATGTAGGATACAGGTGTCTATAGTTATGGAATGGTTTGGGGTTTTTCTTCTTACTCTTATTTCTACTTAACCATGCATTCTATTATAATATTCCTCATATCCATCCATACATTCATTCATAACATTCATTCTACATATCTATTTTAGTGCGCAATATAAGTAAATTTATTCATTCATCTATCTAACCATTCCATCATAACTGCAAAAATAGCAAAACATTCAGACACATTTCACACAGGGTTTTATCGTGGTTCACCTCCCCCTGGGGATAAATCCACAAAGACATTCTGCTTCTTTTCTTATTCATCAAAAGGCACTGTGTGCATTAAATCATAATAGAGAGTAGTGAGGATTTACACTAAGGTTTCTTCAAACTTGGACATAATAGGAATAAATAAATGTTGAAACTTGGCTGCTACATGTATGAATCTTAGCTTTACTGCATGCTCAAACACACCTCATATTTGGCCCAAATACCTCAGAAAAAAGTATTAAACTTACCTCAAATATTTATTTCCTATTCACTCTTGGATCTGCATCAGACAACCTCAAATCCCCCTTTGTCATAGCCTCAGATTCACCTTCCAGCCTCAGATATGCCCTCTGTCACAAACTCATATTTTCCTTGCAGCCTCAGATCTTCCCTTTATCACAACCTCATATTTGGCCTCATATCTAAACTTATCATTGCCACCGATTCACCGTAAAAATTTCTTCAAATTCATCATAGAAACTGCCACAAAATTTGCATTGATGCTCTGAAATTTTCACCCAAATACTCCGTATTTTCCTTAGATCAAAAGTGATTAAGTTGATGATTAGGATGAGGCACTTGAAGTCTATTTATACTAACTTAAGTCATCCTTTAGGTCATACTTCACCAATCACATCATTAATTTTATTTTAATAAAATATATCATCGTTTAGGGTTGACTTTGCACATTAAAATTTAGTTTAATTTTCAAGGGTAATTCCAAATAGGGTTGACTTTATCATGGTAATTTAATTTGATTATCAATATTATATTCCACTTGGGGCCGAATTTAGGGCTTTTTGACCATACCTTACATCATATTTAAGAGGGCATATCTCCTCAACCATGAGGAACCACATGGTGTGCCACCTACCATTGGAAATGGCTTGACGAGGACTATCAATCCATGGAGGTTTTGCATGCATTTTCATTGTCCTTCATACTCTATTTCTTTAATCAACTTTGGGGATTCTTGACCACACCTTTAGGGCTTTTGGACTTGCTTCAGGGCTTCACTTATTCTGAGGTTGACATTAATGACAACCAATTTTCCAACACCAAGATCCATCAAATAGGTTCTCCTTCTTATGCTCCAGAAGGAATAATTTGATCCATCAAATAATGAAGCTCTACTTGTAGAGAAACTTTCCTACCTTTCCATGTTGTTGGAAAAATTTCTATTTTCGACACACTAGTCCAGTGGGAGTAACACTAATCCAGTGGGAGTTAACTGACTAGTTCTATTTTAGACTTTCTAATTTTGATACCATCACTATTATGCATGAATTCCTAAGAAAAACTCACTGCAACTCACTGGTTCTTCGCTTTTCTGAATTATAGGATGTCATTTCCTATATGAGTGAAGATCACTCACTCATTGATTAGATCATAATATACATTGATTCTCATTCTTCATATTGTATCTCTCTTCCTTTTCTTGATAATATTTGTCTGTGTATGCTTTAGATAGGTCTCCTATGTAGGTTTCCATGAAACATTGACATGGTATCAGAGCTAGGCTGCTTAGATAAAGCCAGACAAGCCAAAGAATAAGGAAAATCGGAGTTTCGAGGATCTAAATATGTGTTCGTACTTTTCAACAGTGATTTCTCCAAAAATATTTATGTTTTGAGGAAATGACTCACGTGGAAAGTAAATCAACGCATTCTACAAGTGGGTTTTCAACCGTTTGGCGAGATTCCTCACCGTTTTCTCAGAAAGTAAGCCAGAAGATAGCCTCCTGAAACTGATACGAATCCGTGGTCGTACATTTCTACAGTGATTTCTCCCAAAATATTAAGTTTTTGAGGAAACGACTCTCATGGGAAGTAAATCGATCCATTATACAAGTGGGTTTTCAACCGTTTGGCGATATTCCTCACTGTTTGCTCATAAAGTAAGCCAGAAGATAGTCTCCTGAAACTGATACGAATCCATGGTCGTACCTTTCTACAATGATTGCTGCAAAAATATTAAGTTTTTGAGGAAACAACTCGTGGGAGCAGTAAATCGACCCATTCTGCAAGTGGGTTTTCAATCGTTTGGAGAGATTCCTCACTATTTGCTCAGAAAGTAAGTCGGAAGATCGCCTCCTGAAACTGATATGAATTTTCACTTAAAGTGCCCATTTCTGTAGTGATTTCTTAATTTTTCACTTGCAGATTGAGAGTAAATTTTTAGGGGTTCTTAGAAACAGTGGGAAAGATGGATATGACAACTATTATACATTCAAACTTGGTGGTAATCCTCACACCATACAATTATTTTGATTGGAATCCCAAGGCAAAATTCCAACTTAGAAGGAAATAACTGTATAATTTGACGATGGTGACAGAAACAAAACCTACATCAGTGATTGAGAAGATGAGATGGAAGAACCGTAAGGATGAATCCACATGACTACTTCTTGAGTTAATATCCATTGATTTATGGTTTCATGTTGCTACATGCAAGACTCCAAACGGGATCTGGACCACCCTGGAAGGATTCTTTGGAAAGCAGGATGAGATGTGAGGTCATATGCTTGAGGTAGAGTTGAATACCTTAGAACCTAAAAGTTTTGATAATATACAAGATTTCTTTACTAAATTTCAATCTTTGATTTTGAGCTTGGGTGAATGTGGTATTGACAAGTCTACATAAGAGAAACAACTTATTCTAACAATCTTGGCCAAGCTAGGACCAGAATACGCTGTATATGTCTCCAATTTCCATTATGGGAGATGCATTTTTGGAACAAATTGGAAAATGCCTACGATGGTTTGGTTCATTGAGTCTCTCACACAAGAGCAAACAAACTCATTTAGATGGGCCTAATCAAGGATCCCAAAGCACATGTACTCACCATGCATGATGGAAAGGATCATCCAAAACAAAGGGGAAGGAGAAACATAATGAGAAGGAGGGATATTTCAAACCCTTTAACGATTCTTCAGGTTCCAAAGACTCTTCAGATTCCAAGAAGAAGAAGAAAGGAAAGCAATGCACTTACTGCAATAAACCGAATCATGAAGAATCCACATGCATGAAGAAACAGATTGATCTTATGGCACAACCACTTCAATAGAACAACCTTGGAAACTTCATTTCAGAGGAAGTCAAGAAGCAGAAGGAAGAAGATCCTGCTCCTAAGAAAGGCAATCATCATTCTCTTATTGCAATTAATTCCTCATCTGATTCATGGATTATAGATTCTGGTGCATCCCATCATATGGCAGTGAAAGAGGAAGTTTTATGTTCTTTGAGTCCATGCTCAAGACTCATTATTCTCATGGGGGATGATACTCCAGTAGCAATTGCAGAAGAAGGGAGAGTGGAACTCCATAATGGTATTTTTGAGAATGTTTTACATGTTCCAAAGATTTCTATGAATCTGCTCTCAGTTTATCAAATCACTTAGAAAGGTAAAAAGGTTGAATTTACATCATATTCAGTTTCAGTAATTGACATGCATGACAATTCCATCATTGCAATTGGTGAGGTAGATCACAAGTCAAGGTTGTATAAATTCACTAAGTTTTCTGACGATGACTCCTTTATTCTACTTACACATAAGGAGAGTACTTTGAATTCACCTCCAGTGCAACATGCATGTACTCTTGTGCTTCCATCAGTTTCAAACATCAAAGATGATTCCATACACTCAGATTTTGTACATGGAAATAAATAGGCAGTACAACCAGATAAGAAGCCAATGCTGAAGTTTTAGCAGATTACCAAGAAGGCACAATTCACACTTCATGCAGTAGGTATCCTTGCAGGGAATCCATCAGATTCGAGGAGGTCTTGATCTCAGCATGAGGAGCCTTCTCATGTACTTTCAGCTTTAGAACCTGTGATGCCCATGCATTGCTATATGGTTCAATCTACTGATCTGCAAACCTACAATAAGGATGTGGGAAATCCATTATGGAAAAAAGACATGCAGGAGGTGCATGAATTTCTCCTAGAGAATCAGACTTGGCATCTGGTTCCACTTCCACCAAAAATGAATAATTTTAGGTGCATATGGGTCCATAGGATCAAGAGGTACAAGGCCCGATAGGTTGCCAAAGGACTTCATCAGATCCATAAATATTTCTACATCTTCATGAAGACTTTCAGTGAGTAGAAGTTTTAGATTTTGTGGGATCGTCTTGCAATGAAGAAAACAGTTGCCTAGAAGCTGCCCCTTCTTCTTTTGATACATTATCTTTTGAGGGGGGGTTTTGTTCCCACGTGGTTTTCCCTCTTTCCTCATTTTTATTCAATGTTCATTAATTGTACATGAGTACCTAATATGTCCCAGTATCTAAGACTCATGTTTTACTCCATAGTGATGTTCAAAGGGGGTGTTGTAGAAATTTCTATTTTCGGCACACTAGTTCAGTGAGAGTTAATTGACTAGTTCTATTTTAGAATTTCTAATTTTATACCATCATTATTATGCATAAATTCCTAAGAAAATCTCACTGCAGCTCACTTCTTATTCACTTTTCTTAATTATAGGATGTCATTTCCTATATGAGTGAAGATCACTCACTCATTGATTAGATCATAATATACATTGATTCTCATTCTTCATATTGTATCTCTCTTCCTTTTCTTGATAATATTTGTTTATGTATGCTTTAGCTAGGTCTCCTGTGAAGGTTTCCATGAAACATTGACACATGTGTGTTGCAGGGATCTACCTTCCAGTAGTTAGAATGTTCCTGAAGGAAGCTGGTTCTGATACCAATTGTTGGCACACTTACTTATACCAAGAGGAGGGTGAATCAATATAATTCAACTTTTTATTTTCTTACAATATTTATCAATTCATTACTTTACCAATCATAATAAATTACAAACAAATATATACAAACATACAATGCACAATACACAAATATTTAATGTGGAAACCCAATTGGGGGAAAACCACAAAGATTTTATTCAAATATTTTCATAGGAAACACCCTACCACATACACCATTCTGTTACAATGTTTTACATGCACCAACCTAAAAAAGACACCAATCTATTTTTTTGAACACCAACTCAACAACACCTGTAGTCACCAACATACAACTATAATATTTAAAGGCATTGACATGTTGGGGACACCAATCCCCTCAGCTAAGCACCAACTCAAAAAAACCTGTAGGAATCAACCTACAACTGCAATATTTGCAGGCACCAACCTGCTATATTCAATTCTTCTCAAACTATCAATAGTAAAAAAATTATCACTTTACTTCATGCCTTCACTTCATTGTAATTGCCATGATACTCTCCACTTGTTTACAATATGCAAGACTTCAAATGTTCCTTTTTACCTTGCACCTCCCTACCACCCTCAGAAAGTTACACCTCACTTTCTTTCATCTTCTTACACTTGATAACCTCATAGATTCACTTCCTCATCCACAAATCACATCCTCACAACTAAAAATGGATTAGAGCATCATTATTATAGGCCTCACCATGGGGCAATTTTTGGGTCATATTTGAGTTGAACATAAACATGTCAGTTCCATACATGAACCCATACGTCCAAGGATTTGACCAAATACCAAGATTCATGCTCACAGGGTCACCTCTAAATCTCTTGAATTCTTCCATAACATCGAGCTACAAACAATCCTTTGAAATCGATCCCAATTTCCTTCCATTATACCTGATCCATTCATTGGTCACAACATAGACCCTTAACACTCAACAGTCGTTCGATGATTCAGGGAGTAGATCTTGAAAGGTCAATTAGGTCACTGGGTTATTTGGACCACCAGAGTACACAAAACAACCTCATCATTAGGACCACTGGGCTACCGATCCCCCAGGCCTTCAACCATGCACCTTTAACGTTTTACTCTGGTCAAGTATACCACCGGGCCACCAATTGATCAACCCACCGGGCCCATGATCTTCCCCTTTCAAGCACAAAATTTCATCGTGAGTTTGATCCGATTACATTCGTTGATCCCTTCTAATGTTCAACAATCATGATGTAATCCACTCTAGGTCCATGATTCCACCATGTGGTTTTATCTCCACCATTTATCTTATGTGTCCTGACCACTAGTTCATCAGCTTCCTGGTGATCCAAGAGGATCTAGAATACCTTAAAATTCAAAGGTCTCAAAACTTGATGCAAAGGTCGCCATGATGAATAGTTCGATGAGAGATTTCTGACACCACTTGAACGATCTCAAATAGACTTCGTATCAGAAAGATATCACATTATGAAGTTTTTGTCAAACATGACAAAAGGAAGGATAGAGGTGACACGTGGTAGTCCCACAGGAGGACACATGGCTGTCATACAAAGTGACATGTGGCAACCATACATGACAAATAATAGGTTGAGAAATAGATGCATGACAGAGGCATGATGTGGGATTTGAATTGGCTGGTGATGTGGCATCAAGGTGGTGCTAATGTGGTAGGTGATGACATGGCACTAAATCTGACATGGAAGGTGATGATGTGGCAGAGTGTTGACTGGACATGGTGACAAATGGACCAATTTGGTGATGACATGTGGACCAATTTGGTGGTGACACATGGCACCCTCCATTCAACTAAAAAGGCCGTATCCTTATGGAATCATCATCGAAGGGAATCGAACCTTCGACATGGGTGCTAAAAACCAACAATTTTAACCAATGGGTCATTGTTATAGTTTGTTGTGGATACCAGATAATATATTATTTAAGGTGGATGTTATAAAAAATATCAAAAAAGGGGTGAGGTCTGCGGGTCTTCACCCTGCGACCTCTGCCCACATGTCTACCCACATAATTGTTTACATAACAAATGATGCCATGTATGCCAATATTAAAAACAAATGACCATTCACATGGTGATTGGGATTTGGTTCGAGCTGTTATGGTTATAAAATGGTTGCAATGAAAAATTTCTAAAACTAAAAACATATGATATTTTGCATGAAAAACAAATCAAATACCATATATATATATATATATATATATATTATGTTTATTAAATATTTTGCGACCATATATATTATATGGTTAATATAATATTTGTTGGTTATTTTAATATATATATGGTTATTCACCACATATTTGATTACCATCAAGTTTGGATCAAATCTAAACTTAAAACCATCTACCTTTGTTATTTAAACAAAGGGATTTTTCTAGGGCATGAGACAATTCAATTTTAAATGAGTGCGAGAGTATTATGCTTGAAAGTTGCATTCTTTTGTAGTATTGAGATATATGAGCTCTTCAAGCCCTCTTGGTGGATAACAAAGGGAAGATCTATATTTCAAAGGATTTTGGAAGCCATTGTGTTGTGACAAAGTAGAATAATAGTTTTGAGATTGAAGACTTTGATGTAATTTTTCCATTTTGCATCATAATAGAAGAGGCCACTCCATTGAAAGCAAACCCAGAGACGTAGCCTCCATTGGGTGAACTCCTACATCATCTCGATGTGTCATTCTTATTTCCTTGTTGCTTATTATTATTGCGCATAGTCTCTTTATGTATTTCTTTTGTCTTGGTTTTCACACTCTTTAAGCAATCAAGTCATTAATTAACTAGCTAAGTAAAATATTTGGATCAAGTTGGTATCAAAGCTAGTAAGCTAGTTTTATGTGGTTTGTGAGTGTGTATGCTTACTAGGTCTAGTTTTAAGAAGGAATAAGGATAAATTGAGGTTTATAATCCCTAAATTGGTTCATGGAGAAGCACTTGAAAAGGAGAGAGGGCCACAACAAGGAAAACAAATCCTTTTAACTTTGAAGATGATTTCTTTGAGGCATTCACTTTGATGAAGACAATGGTGGAAGAGTTATACAATGAAAGAGGACAATGAAGAGGAGAAGGCACAAGTCAATTCAAGAATGAAGATTATCATCCTTCACAAAATTCATCTCCTCCTTCTTCACCTCCTTCTTCTCCGATCCTTCTAGGTCTCCTTCTTTGTCTCGGTATCCATCTCCTCATAAGAAGATTGCTCCAAAAAATCCATTGTTGAAGTTGGATGTTGTTGATGAAAATTAATGACCTTATCCTAATACCAACATTTTCGAATTCTTCCTGGATAGAGAAAAATAGTCGAGATTATCACCCTGTGTTTATAGCCCATTTTTACAAAAAAATCAATTAATCCTCAAGAAATATGTCCTTGAAATTAATGCTATCTTTTATAATTGTAGTATGTCAAAGAAAAAAAAAATATTTTTAACATAAAATATTTTTTTATTTTTTGAACTTTAAAAATACAAATTTGATATAATATTACACAGTAACTCAAATGAGACTTCAAAACCATCCAAATATTTTATTTATTAAAATCTGAAATACAACAAACAAAATTCTTCATACCCAAAAGGTAAGGAGCATAATGAGACTTAGATGTCAAAGATGGTATATTATTGGTATCCTTAAGTGAAACGAAGACTGAAACAAAGATGAAATGATAGGCCAAAAATTCCACTGCCTTGACTCTACATAAAATCCTTAGTCAATACTAAAAATTAATCCAGAAATCTAATAAGAACCCATAGACTATCATAGACAGATGATCAACCTTGTGAAATATATCAACAAATTAATACTTCTCTGTTCTCCTTATTTCCACCTTCAGTAGGATCCTGCTATCAACAAGAAGTTCTTATCACTTGTGTATCTCAGAGATGAATGAAATGGTAAGTTAATATCACTTAAGAAGCAAGAGAATACCTTATCAGAATTGTTCTCTCTATCACTCTCTCTTTTGCTTATCCCTTGAGTTCTCCCTTATTTCTCTCAAAAGTAGTTTGAAAGGTTCAACTACTTTTAGTTAAATCATTAACTAATTTTAGTTAATGGGGACAACTCATAATTTAGATAATAATAATAATAATAATTAATGATAATGATAA
>JASDQU011375432.1:8233-24442 GCA_032191745.1 Picea mariana | reverse complement strand
ACCCAACCGTAGGCTCAGTGATTCCGATTGGATTTACCACTAGCCACCCCCAAGATTATACCACGATGTTGTGAGACTGAATCTCTATTCGTCAGAAGTCAAGAACGAAGGTTACTCTCCTTCTTCTTTGCTTATCAATCACTCTGTATATTTTTCCAGAGTCCTTCCGATATCTCCCCTCTTGCGATCTCTGTCATGACTGCCCTCTTCCACACCTCTTTCCTACCTTTTATTTTTTGAAGAGGTTGTGTGTGGCATGAACTTCCCCGTGGTGGTGAGGTCTGAGGCTTCCATGAATGGTCGGTTCACCCCCATCCCTCATTAACTCATGAGGAGCCTCTTTACCTACCAACCTGACGAGTAATTCATTTTGGGGCCAATGAGCCACTCTTGATCTTCGAGCCAATGAAGACCAAATATGGTATTTTTTTTGTTGGAAGTTAACGCCACCATTCTAGGTGCCTTCCACCACCTTTCATCAGCCATCATGGTCTCTTTTCAACACATCCCCCTCCTAGCAGTCCTGCAACATATATTCATAACATTATTTACATTCGTTGACCTTTTATACTAAGGTCCATTCAAAATCACACATTCAGATCTTTGAGTCTGCCATAGTTCTTGGCCAATATAGTTATTTTTACAGACTGGGGGAAACATGGTGTTATAGCGCATAAAGTTAATAGAAGTTTAATACTAATAAAAAAAAGGTTAGAAAATGGAAAATGTCCAAAGTTGATCATGAACGGATAATTGAAGATGGAATACCATGACAGCGTTTTAAAACAAGTGGCACATGTGTACATTCCAGAAATTTTTATTTTTCATTGAAAGTACATTCGCGATTTTGATGACTTGTTTTGACTATCTTCAAACATATTTCCAAATATGATATTTATAAAAGGGGTACATGTATAAAAAACTCCATATCATTCTTAAAAAACACAGATAAAATATGGTTCAACCATATTTTATTTGTGTTTTTCAACCATTACGCCAATAATATTTTCTATTGTGTTTTTCAACCATTTTATTTTCTATTGTAATAATATTTTGTTTCAAATTTTAACTCATTCCGATGTTTATTTTATTTTACGAGCATTATATAAATTAATGTTGAAATGAACATCTTTTTTATTTTGAATATTTTGATCATTTTATTTTATCGTTAACACAGAAACCAAAAAAGAGTTCAACATCTCTTCTATCTCATGATTTTATTGTATAAACATTACCTATAATTAATTTGGATATCTCTTCTACATAATTATTGTAATTTGAACATATATTTTATCCTTGATTTGAGAGCATTGACTTCTCTTTGGATTTTATTTTATTAAGTGTATATGAACCTTTAGCTGAATATCTCTTATAGCTTTAGCATTTTTTTAATGACTACATTTTCTAATATACATATACTAAAGCTAAATATAAAATTAAAGAAGAGTTTGAATCTCTTCCATTTTAAGGTTTTATTTTATTGTCACGTCATTTTGACCATTTTATTTTATCACTAACACACAAACCAAAAAAGAATTGAACATCTATTCTATCATCTCTTCATTTTCCTAATGCAATTCTCTTTCATACATGTTATCTAAGTTGTACAAGGGGTAAGTTGTTCCTTGGCATGTCTAAAACACAATGCTTGAATGCATGCCTCCTCCTTTGAATTCCACATTGGTTACCTTATTCCAAAATCAAACACATATTTTCTGAAAGTAAATTGGTAGATCATGAAAATTTCTTTGTTTTAGTACAGTTCATACCAGCATAGGCTTTGCATGGTTTAAATTGTTTTCAACTACCATAATATATTCTCAAATAAGTTTTGCATGGTTTAACATGTTGTCTATTATCATATATTCTTAAATAGATATGCAATGGTACAAATTATATGTTTGACAGTTCACTTTTTTCTTGTCCATCTATTGAGTTTGCATATTCTTAAATATATTTAAACCTATTGAGTTCGCATATTCTTAAATATATTTAAATAATAGTTCACATTCTATGAGTTTGTATCTATGATCTCATATGCCTATCTTTCCTTTACTCTTTCCTTTACTAGTTTTTATTAGTTAAGTGCATCTATGTAAACCAATTTAATTAGCAGAAATCATGTGCATTTCTTTCCTAAATAGTTTTTCCTTTAATTTTTCAAATTTTCGACAAGATTTTTTCAAATTTTAACTCATTCCGATTTTTATTTTATTTTACGAGCATTATATAAATTAAACTTGAATTGAACATCTTTTTTAATTTTGAATATTTTGATAATTTTATTTTATCATTAACACACAAACCAAAAAAGAGTTGAACATCTCTTCTATCTCAAGATTTTATTGTATAAACATTACCTATAACTAATTTTGATATCTCTTCTACCAAATTATTGTAATATGAACATCTATTTTATCCTTGATTTGAGAGCATTGGATTCTCTTTGGATTTTATTTTATTAAGGTTATATGAACCTTTAGGTGAATATTTCTTATAGCTTTAGCATTTTTTTAATGACTACATTTTCTAATATAGATATACTAAAGATAAAGATAAAATTAAAGAAGAGTTTGAATCTCTTCCATTTTAAGGTTTTATTTTATTATCACATCATTTTGAGCATTTTATTTTATTGTTAACCTATTTTTATTTTATTTTATGAGCATTATATAAATTAAAGTTGAATTGAACATGTTTTTATTTTGAATATTTTGAACATTTTATTTTATCGTTAACACGCAAACCAAAAAAGAGCTAGCATCTCTTCTATCTCAAGATTTCATTGTATGAACATTACCTATAATTAATTTGGATATCTCTTCTACCTAATTATTGTCATTTGAACATCTCTTTTATCCTTGATTTGAGAGCATTGACGTCTCTTTGGATATTAATTTATTAAGGGTATATGAACCTTTAGATGNTATTTTGAACATTTTATTTTATCGTTAACACGCAAACCAAAAAAGAGTTAGCGTCTCTTCTATCTCAATATTTTGTTGTATGAACATTACCTATAATTAATTTGGATATCTCTTCTACCTAATTATTGTCATTTGAACATCTCTTTTATCCTTGATTTGAGAGCATTGACGTCTCTTTGGATTTTAATTTATTAAGGGTATATGAACCTTTAGGTGAATATCTCTGATAGCTTTAGCATTTTTTTAATGACTACATTTTCTAATATACATATACTAAAGCTAAAAATAAAATTAATGAAGAGTTTGAATCTCTTCCAGTTTAAGGTTTTATTTTATTGTCACATCATTTTGAACATTTTATTTTATCATTAACACACAAACCAAAAAAGAGTTGAACATCTATTCTATCTGAAGGTTTTATTGTATAAACATTACCTATAATTAATTTGGATATCTCTTCTACCTAATTATTGTAATTTGAACCTCTTTTATCCTTGATTTGAGAACATTGACTTCTTTAAGTGGCAATTTATTTTGCATATCTCATGTGCATTTCTTTCCTAAATAGTTTTTCCTTTAATTTTTTTTATTGGTTAAGTGCATCTATGTAACCAACAGAATCATTAGTAACTAGAAAAAAATAAAATAGAATCTTCTAAAATCTCCTAATCTCCTAAAAAATAGATTTTTTTTTTTCATTAGTAAATAGAATCTGCTAAAATTATTCTGCCAAAATTATTTGATGATACGTCAATAGAATCATATTTTTGACAATCCGAAATGAACATAAAATGAAACATTTAAATTAAGAAAAGTATTTAAGAGTTTGATGCTTAATTTAATGCATTGTAAAAAGGAGAATACACAAAACGTTCATTACTAGTTAACTTTGCCACTTTTTAACAATAGAATCATATTTTTGACACTACACATAAAATGAAATATTTAAATTAATACATAGAAGAAAAGTGTTTAATAGTTTGATGCTTAATTTATTTCATTATAAAAAGGAGAATATTCAAAACATTAGTTCATTACTAGTTAACTTTTGCATTTTTTTCCATTACTTTGAAAAAACAAATAAGAGACAATAATTGTTATTTCGAATTCCAAAATTATGAAAAACATATATATAATCAAAGTCTAAATAGTTACACTGTAAAATACATAAGTTCCACATCCATATTAGGATGATAACAAAAACTAAGACATTTAACTCCAAAATTATGGACTCTAAGCCATCGCTTTAAGATAGATCACTTCATACATGAAATTCAAACCTGCAAAAAAAACAAAATTGTGTAACATCTCACTCTGGCGCACTGAGAAACTTATTCTTTGAGGACACTTGCTCACAATTAATCCAAGCTATTATGACATTAAAACATTTGTCCTTGATTATGATGCGTTATGATAGATGACATGATGTTTACTGCATTGATATAGACAGGTGCTATTGAGTTGGTTTTACTGAGTGTGTAGGGTTTTGGACCTTGAGGATGCAGAGGCATCGACGGAATGATGCAGGAGCATCACTCACTCATTAAGAAAGCCAACACATCGAGCAGAAAAGACAACTGGGTAGTGCCTACAAATTTTGAAATGCTTTGGGATTTGTTACGCTGCTCTTTTATGAAGGCATTCATAAAGAAGCGAACTTGTATTGTAAAGGGGACCTTGAGCTTTTAATCTCTTGTCCTTAGTAGATAGGAATGCATTTAATAGGTTTAATGTTGTTAGATAGAAATTTAATTGTAGATTTGATAGGATCAGTTTTCATGAAGGAAAACGGATATAGACACCCTCCTTTGTACATTGTAACATTAGTATGGAGAGCATTCAGAAGAGAGGAGCAAAGCAGAGAATTTGTGGAGAGCACCCATGTACAGATTGAATTAATAGAAGAAGGACTTTGATTCAATTTCATGGTTTTTGTTGTTTCTCTATGTCGATATTATGTTCTTGTGAATCTTTTTCTTTCTGTTATGCATTTGCTTTGAATATGCTGTGCATGTGATTTCAGGATTTTTAACTGAAGTCTGAGAGGAAGAAGAGAATAAGTTTAAATTGTTTCTCTGTCTGATCTAGGAGATTCCTGCATAGAGTGCATTGATGAGGATAGACAGTTAAACTCTTATTCTCATTCGCCCAGAAGTTGATTTGGGTTGGCAGAGACGTGCAGGAGAAGTGCAGGATGAAGTTGAAGTCTCAGCAGCTAGTCTGAGCACAGGAAGACCGTGATTACTGTGGCTGCAAGTGCACAGGGTCTAAAGGACCCAACACTTTGAGAGCTGTTGGAAGTCGAGTGGGGAAAATGTGCACAAAATATCTGAGAGAACCAGAATTGACAAGCTCAGGAGGGATAGTTTCTTCGTAAATACTGGGAGAAGGACCCGGGAGAAGGCTCGACAGGACAGAGCTTTGGAGCGGAAGGATTCCTCAAGGAGGAAGGAGCAACGACCAGGGTTCGTAGGGTAGATTTGCGAAATCTCGCTGACTGTCAGATCTGGGAGAAGATGCGAGGGATTTAACCTGTAGGCACAGGAAGAATCAAGAGCCATCGAGGTTTGGCATATCGGGTTTCCCGGAGGCAATATTTTCACAGCTGTAGAAATCGCGAGGGGCTATTTCCCAATTTAATTGGAGTCGTTGATCGCCACAGGGATAGGTGGCACAGGATCCCAGAGTATCGAGGTTCGACACTTTGGAACTTTCGACGTCGAAAGAACTGCGGAGGATTTGCGAAACTCCGAGTTGCGATGGGTCCCACAGGGATAGCCTGTGGTGTTGACAGGTGGTATCTCATATCGGAGTTCGGGACTTGGGAGGTCTTGTGAAACGGTGCCACGGAAATCATGAATTCTCGATCGACAATTTCTCGATTTCCGTAGGTGTGTGGGGTTCAAGTGTCAGCAGCAAGGACAAGTGTCATCGGAGGATCGACACATCGGGGTTCGGAGCTTGGAACTTCAGATTTTTTACATCGCGAGTAGCGATATCCTGATAGGGAAAATCTCCGACGATAGAAGGGGGAGAAGTCAGCGATTGACCCCATCAGGTTTCGGGGAATTGAGAAGGAAGAAACGCGCGACTATACAATTCGCGGTCTTGCGAGATTCGATTTCCTGATAGAGGTAGGGGAGATCACCAGGAGAATCCTGTGGGTGCAGAAACGTCCCGATACGGGATCTGAAGAGAAATACAACTCTTCGGGCCAAAGTTAGAGAAGGTCTTGGTGGAAGCGGGACGTGCAGGGGAGGCACGTGCTACACCAGGTGGTATCAGAGCGGGTTGTCTTTGATTTCTGTAGCAGGGACAGAGAAGTCATCATGCCGCCCCAGAGATAAAGGTAATCACTTGATCAAGAGGACAGGGACGCGTGAAGAAGAGGTAGGCCGACAGGAAATCTAGAAATGGAGCGCCAAAAGAGAGATCTCCGAGAAAGACTCGAGGAGATGGAGACAGCGCAGAGACGCGGAGTTGGCGTAGGGGATCTTAGTGATTCCAAAGTAGAAGAAGAACCTGGACACGAAGAAGAGATGACAACAGAGGATGCATCAACCGAGCTGTTGATCAGATCCATTTCAAGAATGAGATCAAAGACCAAAACGAACATTCCAGCTTATGAAGGAAGCCTTAATGCAGAATAGTTACTGGACTAGATCAGAGCTCTTGACACCTACTTCGACTATGAGGACATCGAAGAGGATAAAATGTAAGGCATGCTGTTACAAAGTTGAAAGGACATGAAGCCTTATGGTGGGATGAGATACAGGAGGATAGGCGTTCCAAAGGAAAACAAAAGATTAAGAGCTGGGATCGGATGATTGCTAAGATGAAAGCAAAATTCATCCCCAGAGATTATCATATCACTCTGTTCAGGCGAATGCAGAACCTGAGACAGAAGATGATGATGGTGAAGGAGTACATCGAAGAGTTTTATAGACTCAATATCTGAGCAGGTCATCGAGAGAGCGATGATGAGAAGGTGGTGAGGTACCTGAATGGGTTGAGGTATGACATTCAGGATGAACTAAGCATGGAAACTATTAGGACAGTGGAAGATGTTTACCGATTGGCTATGAAAGCCAAGGAGAAGCTGAGCCGTAAGCAAGTTCAGCGAGGGTGAGGCAGGAGTTAGCCCAGAGGCAAGGCAGTTGCCCAAGAAAAAACACAGAAGCCTAAAGAGGAATGGAAGAGACCTCAGGGTAAAATTGAGAGGGGTGGAACCTCACAGAGGTAGCAGTATGTTGAGCCGAGGAGACATCATACAGAGCAGAGAGGCGATTATGCTGACGTGAACACTTTTCCTCATACCAGAGGTAGGGGAAGAGGCAGAGGAGGAATCATCACATGTTTTACATGTGGGAAGGATGGACACAAAGTCGTGGATTGTCCAGATAGGAAACCAGACAGAGGAGAAGCTCACATCACTGAGGCACATAGGCGTGATGTTGAGAGTGAAGACACAGGAAGTGGGAAGTCACTAACGGTGCATAAAGTTCTTTTAACACCCGAGAAAGAGGTGGAAGACACAGCTCAGAGAAACAGACTATTCAGGACCACATGCAAGACCAAGGGCTGGAAATGCAAGGTCATAGTGGACAGTGGAAGCACCCGAGTCCATACAAGGTATCATGGGTGCAAAAGGGACATCAAGTGAGTGTCACTAAACAATGTTTAGTTGATTTCAAAATGGGTGAATATAAGGATAAGGTTCTGTGTGATGTTATTCCCATGGATGTATGTCATGTATTGCTGGGTAGACCATGGCAGTATGACTAGAATGTGGTTCATGATGGGAGAATCAACACATATACCTTGGAAAAGGATGGGAGGACACACAGTTTTCTTCCGATAAAGGATAAGGAAGTGAAGCCAGAAGTAAGCAATACCATACTTCTCATGAGTGGGAAGGAACTTCTCACAAAGATGGAGAAGAATGAAGACCCACAATTCTTTGTGGTCAGGAAACCGAGAATTGTCCTGACTAGCACAAGAGTGGACAACTTGCCAGATGAGATTCAGGAACTGCTGGGAGAGTTCGATGACATCATCGTGGATGAATTACCTCATTCGTTGCCACTGATGAGGAGTGTGAGTCACCATATTGACCTCATACTAGGAGCAAGTTTACCGAATAAAGAAACATACAGGTTGACACCACAAGAAAATGACGAGGTCAAAAGACAGGTGTAGGATCTGTTGGACAAAGCACTGGTCAGGGAGAGTCTAAGTCTGTGTGTTGTTCCGACAGTACTAAGTCCAAAGAAGGATGGAGGCTAGAGGATGTGTACATACTCCAGAGTGATAAAAAAAATCACCATTAGGTATAGATTTCCACTGCCGAGAATGGATGATCTGATGGATTGCTTGAATGGGGCAAATTATTTTTTGAAGATTGATCTCAAGAGAGGATATCACCAGATTTGCATGAGAGAGGTAGATGAATGGAAGACAGCATTCAAGACAAACGAAGGCTTGTATGAATGGCTGTTCATGCCGTTTGGCTTGACAAATGCACCGAGCACATTCATGAGACTAATGAATGAAGTCCTGAGGGAATTCATCAGGAAGTTTGTAGTTGTATATCTGGATGATATACTGATTTTTAGTAAGACGAAGGCTAAGCATTTGAAACATTTGTCCATTGTGATGAGAATACTGCAGCAGGAGAAGTTGTTGGTCAACATGAAGAAGTGTTCCTTCATGAAGACAGAGCTCATTTATTTGGGTTTTGTTATTTCGGCTAATGAGTTGAAGATGGATCCAGAAAAGGTGGACGTGATCAAGAATTGGCCATCGCCTAGAAATGTTTTCAAGGTGAGAAGTGTCCATAGACTGGCTAGTTTCTATAGAAAGTTCATTCAGAATTTCAGTGGAATTAGCGCAGCAATGATGGACACCATGAAAAAATGACATAAAGTTTTTCATTGGACAATAGACGCTGAGAAGAGCTTCAATCTGTTGAAGTGGAAGATCACCGAGCAACCAGTGTCGGTGTTGCCAGATTTCCAGAAAACCTTTCAGGTGAAGTGTGATGCAAGAGGGTATGCCATAGGAGGGGTATTGAGTCAGGATGATAGGCCAGTTGCATATTTTAGGGAGAAACTGGATGATGCAAAGATGAAATACTCCGCATATGATAAAGAGTTTTATGCCATCATAGAGGCATTGAAGAAGTGGAGGCATTACTTAATACCCAAGGAATTTGTATTGTACAACGATAATCATGCATTGCAGTTTGTGAGTCAACAAGAGAAGTTGAACCAAAAGCACGCAAAATGGGTAGAATATATGCAGAATTTTACATTTGTATTTAAACACATTTCAGGAACTGCTAACAAAGTGGCTGATGCTTTGAGCAGGAAATGTTTGTTGCTCCAGGAGTTTAGAGTCAAGACACTAGGTTTTGAAAACTTGAAGGACATGTATGCTGGAGATGCAGATTTCGGGGAAGCGTACGAAGCAGTTGAGAATCCCGTTCTTAGGGATCGAAGCCCATGGATAGATTTTATGATCCAGGAAGGATTGCTGTTTAGAGGCAATCAACTGTGCATTCCGGATTGCTCCATGAGGGAGAACCTGGTGAAGGAGAAACAAAGTGGTGGATTAGTAGGTCATTTTGGCCACGACAAAACATTCGCAAAGCTGAGCGAATCGTATTTTTGGCTGGGCATGTGAGAATATGTCAAGAGGTTTGTTGACAGGTGCAGAATTTGTCAGCATTCAAAGGGCCGAAAACATAATGATGGGTTTTATCAGCCATTACCCATACCAGAGAGGCCATGGGAGGCAATTAGTATGGATTTTGTTCTAGGATTACCGAGAACGCAAATAGGAGTTGATTCCATCTTTGTGGTAGTAGACAAGTTTCCGAAGATGACACATTTTATTCCATGTCAGAAGACCAGCAATGCGACACACATCGCAAATTTGTTTTTCAAAGAGGTTGTTAGATTGCATGGATTGCCGGGAAGCATAGCCTCAGATCAGGATACCAAATTCATAGGTCAGTTTTGGAGGATGCTATCGAAGAATCTAGGAACTAATTTGGCTTGTAGTTCATCTTACCATCCACAGATAGATGGACAGACCGAGGTGGTCAATAGAAGTCTGGGAGATCTATTAAGAAGCCTGGTTACAAAGAACCACAGCAGTTGGGACCAGATATTACCACAGACAGAGTTCGCGTACAACGATTCGATGAATCGGAGTACAGGAAAAATCCCATTCCATATTTTGTATGGAACACAGCTAAGGGGAGTTTCTGAACTCAGGGAGTCAGGACAGGCTGAAACTAGCAGTGCTAGCGCTGAAGAGTTTGCAAAGGCGATGCAGTAACTTCACAGTCAGGTGAAGCAGCGACTGATGAAATCAAATCAGGAATACAAGCGCAGAGCTGATCAATGGAAGAGACAACTTCAGTTTGAAGTTGGTGATATGGTTCTAGCACACTTGAGGAAAGAAAGGTTCCTAAGGGGAACATATAACAAGCTCAAGATGAAGAAAATTGGACCGTGCAGAGTTCTGAAGAAGTTTGGGGATAATGCTTATGAACTTGAGTTGCTTGATGGCATCGGGATATCTCTGATTTTCAATATTTCGGATTTATACCCATACCGGGATGGAGAAGCAAAGACTGGAACTGAGGAACCAGTGATTCAGTGGCAGAAACAATTACCAGTTGCAGAGAAGCCACAGATGGAGTACATACTGGACAAGCAATTAGGAAAGAAGACCAGGCGGAAGCAGTATTTTGAGTACCTGGTGAAGTGGAAAAATCAACCAGTGGAAGATGCTAGCTGGGAGATAGAAGAAGTTATCCAGAAGCATGGACAAACTATAGAGGAGCTCATGGACAGGAGCCCATGAATGTTTTTAAGCCGAGGAGTATGATGTAGGAGCATCGCTCACTCATCAAGCGAGCCAGCACATCGAGCAGAAAAGACAGTTGGGCAGCGCCTACAAATTTTGAAATGCTTTGGGATTTGTTACGCCGCTCTTTTATGAAGGCATTCATAAAGAAGCGCAGTTGTATTGTAAAGGGGACCTTGAGACTTTAAGCTCTCATCCTTAGTAGATAGGAAGGAATTTAATAGGTTTAATGCTGTTAGATAGGAATTTAATTGTAGATTTGATAGGATCAGTTTTCAAGAGGGAAAATGGATATAGACACCCTCCTTTGTACATTGTAACATTAGTATGGAGAGCATTCAGAAGAGAGGAGCAAAGCAAATAATTTGTGGAGAGCACCCATGTGCAGATTGAATTAATAGAAGAAGGACTTTGATTCAATTTCATGGTTTGTGTTGTTCCTCTGTGTCGATATTATGTGCTAGTGAATGTTTTGCTTTCTGTCATGCATTTGCTTTGAATATGTTGTGCATGTGATTTCAGGGTTTTTAACTGAAGTCTGAGAGAAAGAAGAGAATAAGTTTCAATTGTTTCTCTGTCAGAGCCAGGAGATTCCTGCATAGAGTGCAGTCGAATTCATACGCATAGAGTGCGTTGATGAGGCTATACAATTAAACTCTTATTCTCATTCACCCAGAAGTTGATTTGGGTTGGCAGAGCCGTGCAGGAGAAGTGCAGGTTGAAGTTGAAGTCTCGGGAGCTAGTCTGAGCACAGGAAGACCGTGATTACTGTGGCTGCAAGTGCACAGGGTCTAAAGGAATCAACACTTTGAGAGTTGTTGGAAGTCGAGTGGGAAAAACGTGTGCAAAATCTCTGAGAGAATCAGAATTGACAAGCTCAAGAGGGATAGTTTCTTCGTAAATACTGGGAGAAGGACCCAGGAGAAGGCTCGATAGGACAGAGATTTGGAGTGGAAGGATTCCTCAAGGAGGAAGGAGCAATGGCCAGGGTTCGCAGGATAGATTTGCGAAATCCCGCTGACCGTCAGATCTAGGAGAAGCTGCGAGGGATTTAACCCATAGGCATAGGAAGAATCAAGAGCCATCGGGGTTCGGCATATCGAGCTTCCCGGAGGCAAGAGTTTCACAGCTGTAGAAATCACGAGGGGCGATTTCCTGATTTAATTAGAGTCGTTGATCACCACATGGACAGGTGGCACAGGATCCTGGAGTATCGGGGTTCGACACTTCAGAACTTTCAGCATCGAAAGAACTGCGGAGGATTTGTGAAACTCCGAGTTACAACGGGTCCCACGGGGATAGCCTGTGGTGTTGACAGGTGGTATCGTATATTGGATTTTGGGACTTGGGAGGTCTTGTGAAACGGTGCCACAGAAATCGTGAATTCTCGATCGACGATTTCCCGATTTCAATAGGTGTGTGGGGTTCAAGCGTCAACAGCAAGGACAGGTGTCATCGGAGGATCGACACATCGTTGTTTAGAGTTTGGAACTTCAGATTGTCGACATCGCGAGTAGCGATATCCCGATAGGGAAAATCTCTGACGATAGAAGGGGGAGAATTCATCGACTGACCCCATCAGGTTTCGGGGAATTAAGAAGCAAGAAACGTGCAACCATAGAACTCGCGATCTCGTGAGTTTCGATTTCCCGATAAAGGTAGGGGAGATAACCAGGAGAATCCTGTGGGTGAGGAAAAGTACCGATACGGGATCTAAAGAGAAATACAACTCTTCGGGCCAAAGTTAAAGAAGGTCCTGGTGGAATCGGGACGTGCAAGGGAGGCACGTGCTGCACCATGGAACCCCTTGGACTCCGGATCGAGTCAGGGAGTGTGCTATTGGGGTTTGAATGTTTTATTGTGATTTCAGTACGTTTGATTAGATGATATGATGTGGACATATTCTAACATGATTTGTTGATGATGCAGGCTGACAATATCTTACCGACCAGACTCACATATGGATTAAAGGGGTCACACACGACTACCAGAGAGGTTGAGGGAGAGTGGTGGAAAACAACCCTGCCACAACCTGCTAGCACTCTCGTCGTGGCTCGAACTATAGGTTAACAATTACCTATTTCGAGAGGATCCACGAGGCCGTGAGGGAAAACTGCGACAGTCGCTCGCGATGACTCTAAGGGATGTGCAATAAGGTGGGGGCCTTATTCCTTAGAAGCCCTTAGTCTCCCACAAGTTCACCCAGCAGAGTGTTGACTCAAGGGGTTATTGATGTCTACCAATTAGTCAAGAGGCGAGTGGCACCCTTGGAGCACNGCGAGTGGCACCCTTTGAGCACGTAGTGCGTCCTGAGGGGCACGTTGCATCGATGATGATGGAGAAACAAACGTGGATGGACCTGAGACATTTAACACATTAAGAAATTCTTAAACAACTTCTCTAATTAAATGTCGCCCAGTTCAAAGTCTAAGTCCTAAATCTAAAGCTTCTCTAGGGGTAAAATTTTGTCTAACCTTAAGAAAAAAATACCCTATATATATATATATAATAAAAATTTTAACTAAAAACCACTTAAGTAATAGTTTTAATCTTCATAAAATTTTGGGGTCAAACGAAGAGAGTAAGAATTTAATTTAAAATCAGTGGATTTAAAATTGTAAGGAAGAATTAAATTGTTTAACTTGTGAAAGTGTAAAAGATATTAAATCATTAATAAAAAGGAAAGGAGGTTAATTTGTGCAACTGTCATTTTTGGCTCTAATAAAAAGGGGAAGGAAGGGAATAATAAAAATTAGGAAACTAAGGAATGGAGGAAACATAATAAGGGAAAGAAAGGAACTTATGGTAAAAAGCGAGGTCAACTTAGTAACAAATCTGCAATAAAGATCCTTCTAAATTGAACCAAATTAGCAACACCATTTTAGGGAAAGTATTTAAAACATGTAAGGGAATCTAGGGACACCTAGGAGTAAAAATAGGAGTAACTCTAGGTGGGTGAGGGAAATAAGACAATTTAATAAATTAAAGAAATTATTTAATGGAGAAACGTGGGGGATGAATGACACTTGTACGAAAGAGAAATTTTTAGGAGATTTTATTAAAACTTAAATTAAATGAAATTTGGTGAAAGTGGGAAGCTCTAAAACTCTATAAAAGAGATGGAGGAGAAGGAATAAGGGGATCAACTGTTAGCATAATGTTATGCTGCCAGAATTGTGACTTGACTGATTACTTGTGGGGAGTTGGGATTTCCCATCTCGGACAAGAGTGGTAGCTCAGCCTTGCGAGGTGAGTTGGGAGCTAGACGTACCATCTGGGTAGTGTGTGGCCCCTTTGCGGCTTGGGGGGCTAAGGGAGAAGCAGAGTACCCCTAGCTTTGGCTGGGAGGTACCAGTGTAGTCTCGACGGCCGGTGAGGGAGAGCAGCATGGACCGCACAGATGACACTCGAAGCAGGTGAACAGGCAACAATACGCTTCTTGTTTGAATGCTATAATGTTATAGGATTGATGATTTAGATCAACATGTGTTTGAGTAGAAAATAATTAACTTTAATATGTGGTTAGTTATTGTTGGATTGACTGTTTTATTACTCCAGCATTGGTCGATATGTGAAAAATGTAACAGATGAAAAGGTTTCCTCTCCTTGGTTTTATGCTAGATGGATAATAATAGCTTGTGAATGATGCCACATATGAGAGTTTATTTACTGGAAATTATATCAATGTGAATGAGGTTTAGAAAAATTCTACATGCAGTAATTTATGACTATTTTGTTTACTGTAGTCATATCAAATTTGCATCTAAAATGAATCAAGTGATAGCAAAATTTTTACGATAGCCAACATTTTGGCTGGAGAATCCTTAACACTGCGCCCTTGCTCACGAAATTTATTTCCTGACTGCATTGAACCACACTCCATCTGTGTGGGGTCTTCTTGGCGAGTAGTAAGGTGGGATGCCTATGTGTGTTTCTCACGATATGGTTTTAAACTTCAATGTGATTGTGTGCGGTTGCTGCCACCTTTTGCTTTTTATTTAAGATATGTTCATGTTAATGGTTGCTATAAATTTTCATGCCAAAGCTCCTCTACTTTGACTCTGATTTTTACCCTCTATTTATTGACTAGTGTATGACTGATGACACCCCCGTTTTTGCTTTTAAAATTTTGATTAAATTGCCAAATTGTCCATGATCAGGCTGCTTAACCGTTGTCCTATGTTTGCTAACAAAACACCCATGTTTTGCTCGAGATGACTGCGGCTTGCCCATGATTTCTGGCGTTGGGCCTGTAACTCCAAGAAAAAGTTGATTGGTTGACTGCCTAGTCTTTCATTTAGTTATTGAGTGAATGCATTTTCCCTTAAACCAGACGACATTTATGTTCACACCAGCGATTGCAAACCTCCTTTTACTAGAATTCATTTGCTTGTACTCCAGTGAATCTCTGTGATTTTACATTGTATCCCTACGATTTTTATTATTATAGGATGTGAACTTATCAGAAAATGTTTCGAGGTTAAATTAATTGGAAGGATAAGTATGCAAGATGCCTGATTAACTATTTTGTTTTAGATCGTTATTGCTCATTTAACCTTCGTATTATTATTCCTAGACTTAGAAATGTTTAAGGACTTGCTATATTTATTTCCCAACAAGATTCTGGGTTATTCCCTGGACTTGAATTCAAGCCAAACCAAAGAAATTTCACATTCCATGATTTATTACAATAAAAGAAACCAGGTTACATGCGATACAAAATCTTAACCGATACAATTATGACTATGACAAAATTATAACAAATTCCGAATACAACATGAAAGTGTAACTAAAATTTCAGATATATATTCTGGATTTTGACAGTTCTGTAAGCACACCTCCAATAGGAAATAAAATTTATGAAACTTATGAACCTTATTTTTGTGAAATATCTGAGTGTGGAAAATTGTATTTTCTTAGCAATGATTTACAACTTATTTGGAACAATTAACCTCTTACCGTTGTCAACTTCGATACATAGAGCCCAGAGAAAAATTCATTTCCTCATAGTGCCATAACTTGACTACTCCATCAAGTCCTCCTATAAAAAGCATACCTTCATTTTCTATTTTCCTGGCATGTTATTCTAGCATGTTATGTGGGGCATCAAAGTTGCACATGATTTATCATAGTGTAGAGTTTCATTATTATTGGATGAAGGGTATGAACATAGTAGAACCTTTTTATATATCTTTGCATGATTATGAAATGGTTTAAAATTTTAAAAATGATTATTATAATTAGATTGATGAAGTGTTTCCTTTATTAATAATAATAATAATAATAACAAATATTAATATCATTGTTACTATTATCCTTACCAGTGGGATGGGGAATTTGTGTGTAAAGGTTGTTAAAGTATACACAATTTAATTCCTCAGACATTGCTATATATATTCCCCAT
>JASDQU011375431.1:0-24442 GCA_032191745.1 Picea mariana | reverse complement strand
AAGTTAACCAAGAGTGCTCATTTTATTCCGGTTAGAGACACTTATGATGTCACTGACGTGGCATGTGTGTTTGTAAACGAGGTTATCTGTTTGCACGGGATACCTAAGAAGATCATTTCAGATAGGGACTCCCGATTCACTTCTAGGTTTTGGACAAGTTTGCAGTCAACGTTGGGGACTCAGTTGAACTTAAGCACAACTTATCATCCTGAAACAGATGGGCAAACTGAGAGAGTAAATCAAGTCATGGAAGACATGCTTAGGATGTATGTCATGGATAATCAAACCCCGTGGGAGAAGTACCTACCTTTGATCGAGTTTTCCTACAATAACAGTTTTCATAGCTCCATCGGAATGCCACCCTACGAAGCTCTGTATGGAAGTCCATGCATAACACCATTGAGTTGGGATAGACTAGAAGACTGAGTAACAGTTGGGCCATAATTGATTCAAGAGATGGAGGAACATGTGATTCAGATTAGGCAGAGACTAAAGGAAGCACATGATAGGCAGAAAAGCTATGCGGATGCACACAGGACCAACCGAAGTTATGAAGTGGGAGACCGGGTTTTCATTCGTATCAGGCCTAATAAGAGTACCATACGGTTTGGGAAGGGGACAAAGTTGTTACCTCGATTTATAGGACCATTCAGAATCCAAGAGAAAATTGGACCCATTGCCTATCGTCTCGTACTGCCACCCCACTTGCATAAAACTCATAATGTTTTTCATGTATCTGTTTTATGTCATTATGTTGCTGATGAATCACATAAACGAAATTGGAAGGAATTGTAGGTATCAGATGTGGGAACTCTCACGGTAGAACCATTACGCATATTGGACCGTAGAGTCTGACAGCTCAGGAACCGTCTGGTAGACCAAGTTAAGGTCCAATGGGACAAGTATAGTCCAGGATCTGCTACTTGGGAAGACGTCGAGACACTACGACAAGACTATCCCTCACTTTTTTGACCACCTCGAGAATATGTTTCTCGAAGGTTGGGTGTATGTAACACCACCTTTTGACTTAGACAGAGAGGATTACCTGAGGCCTATATATACTTTATTTTCTATTCACAGTGAAACTTTAAGATGCATGAACATTTATAAATGTTTAAATGTTATTGATGATGATGTATATAATGCGATCTACTATGTGAATGCAAATTTTATGAATGTTTAAATGCTATTAGAATGATGTTGGATATGATGCAATCTATTTTGGTAAATGATAATCTTATGAATGGGTGTCGAAATTGAATAATGGGATACTATGGGATCTATTTCTAACTTGAAAATGTTGATGTTAAGTTGTTGATACAAGGATACCGAATTGAAATGATGATGGTATGCAATTACATGATGATAATGCATAGAAATGTATGAGTTTGTGTTACAGACTAATCTACAGGTTATGGGCTATGAAATAGCCAGGGAATAATGATGATGAAAGTGGATATCATGACCACTAGCCGAGAAACATTATGGTACAAATATTAGTATGTGAAATTATATTGGTTTGGATGCATTGCTATGATATGTGGACCAGTGCATGATTTCAGGTGATGAGATTGCCCAAAACCGAATAAACGATGAAAAAACCCCCAACAACACAGTGCCACTGTATATTCCATTGTAGGGTGTGGACCCTAGTTATGATTAGGAGGGGTGGAGGAATTTCCCATCGTGTATCCTCTGAAACCTGAAGTCATGGGAGGACGATGTTAGCTCACGCTCCCCAAGACGTGTGATGATGACTGTCAATCGCCTGCTAGGGAAGCTTGGTCGAGATAGTGACACTTCCGCTTACGGGTTCTATTTGGAGTTAGGTCAATATAGTTGATGCTCCAAGATAGTCTAGCAGATGAAGGATAAGAATGGAGATGGAAGTAGGTTAGGGAGGAAGGATGAGTAGAAATAGTTGAGAAAGTATGGACATTTGTCTTATGGTGGAATTTGATGTTTTCCCCTTCTAAAAAGAAAATGTGTATATATGAATATTCATAATTACGTAACTAAACCACAGGTGTCTAAATAAAATTGTTGAATTGGATAATTGTAATTAAAGGATTTCGCAAACATTTGATTGGTTATTGTCTTTTATGAAAGACTAGTCTTGTTGATTGGATTGGATGCATACATAAAATACTATAAGGGTGATAGTTATTGATTATTAGTACATGCACGAGACTTGTATGTACTAGCTACACATGCATTTCTTGTACATGTACACTAGTATGTATGAGTTTTCTTGGCTTACTTACTAATAGTGTTGGTTAATTGTCATGAATGTGTGAACCCTGTTTCTTTTCCTTTGTACCATGAGATACCTTAACTTCGGGATGAAGTTTCCTGAAGGGTGGGTGTATGTAACAACCTTGCTTAAACAGATGTATAGGGATGATTAATTATAATTAATTTGATAATCTGACTGTCCTAATATGTTGGTTAAACAATAATTATTTCTTAAATAATATTAACTAATTAATTATTTGTCCATATCTGTCAATGATTAATTAATTATTAATTGACTCATTAATTAATTGAGTAAAGAATTAAAGGGGGTTAATAATTTAATGTATTGAAGATTTACGTATATGGGGGGAGGGAAAGAAACATTAAATATGGGGATAAGATATTAAATATAGGGATAAGATAATAAATATAAGGGGATAAGATAATAAATAAGGGGATAAGATAATAAATAAAGGGATAAGGAAATTAATGAAAGGGGGAGAGTCGGTGAAGGGGGAATATGACGGGGAAGAGTCTTATGAGGAAGGGATTCGGGTGGAAGGAGGAAGCATTTGGAGAGGAGGAAATATTTCTGTGGGAGATTTTCTGTGGAGATCTCAGGTGTGAGGAGTTTGGCTTTGGGGTTTTTTGGTGAATGAGAAGCAGGGGGCACCGGTTTGCTGGGGGTTTTGGGCACAGGGGCCAGGATATCCTTACGATATCTTGGAGCTAGGGAACCGGACAGGCTGCTCCTAGCTGGCAGGGAGGAAAACTCGGTTTTGGGCAGTGTTTGACACAGTTTCAACTTCAGCATTGGACCAACGGAGCAACGAGATTTAGCATTAGAAGCAGGTATTTTTATTTATGAATTGTTGAGTTATTTTCATGCTGTAGATAAATTTTAATCTTTGCTGAATATTTTGCTTATATGCTGGTGAATGAGTTATTTATGTAAATTGAAAGGAATTACAGGTTTAATTGTACGAAATTTTGGAATTAAATAATTTAGGTTACTACAGACAACGACTATGAATTCAAACCAATTCTCCAATCAACCAATTACCATGCCGAGTTTATCAATTTGATTGTCATAATAACCAATGCAGTGACTAAATACCAAACCGACACCACTGTCAACACAATCAACAGAGACAAGCCAGAAATCGAGCACTGTCGACAATACACCAACAACTCATAACAACCAACAGTCTACCTGACGACCATAACGATTTCCTCTATCAAAACCCGGGCTTTGAGGAAACGAGGGTTTTCTTTGTGGACCAACATAGGGAGGCATGGAGTCGACTCCCATCATTGGGTGAGAACCTTTGAGCCCAATGGTGCACACATAGGGTATACCACAATTAACTTCGTAGACAGGCTGATAATTCTCGTGATAGGAGAGACTATGAACATGGGAGCAAGGTTCCATTATGGTCCTGTAACAACACTTTGGACACACAGGGTATAACCTGCATGGTTTTCTCAATCGACCAACTAACCATGTTAAGATATAACAGAGTCGAGGAAAATCAATATAACCCACTGCGCAACCATTAGTAGCATGAATAGACCATACCCAAGTTAAACAATGCACGATGAACCAAGGCGTTTTAAAACCCAGTAACCCCAGAAAAAAAATGTCTGGGCATGGTGATACGAATACGTGGAGACAACCAACCACTCTAGACCAATGAAACCCTCCAACTAAAACCAGCAAGGATGTCAGAGAGCCTTTATGACTGCTAACACTCAGAACAACCAATAACATTGTGACTTCAAATATTATTGCAATGAAACCACCAACGATTCATCCCAGAAAAATATCATAAATTTACATAGTTTCCAGACTTAAGGAAAGCACAAACCCATACATCTCGAGCCAATGTCTATTTCATAACCAGATAAAATTCATGGATGGCGAAAAGACATACCTGTAACCAAGAGCTCCTTAAAACGCGAACTTAGCTGAGCGGTTCTTCCTCTGCTTGAAAGTCGGAGCCTAACCACAACAAAGCACAATTGAACAATAGCCAAACTAGGGTGGAGGCCGGTGGAAAGAGTAGGAGTGACGTGTAATAAATGCACGTCACCTCCATCCTCACTCATTCAATTCCTTAGTACAAGCCAACCAACTTTACATTCAATTAAACCATGCATCCATCACTTTGTCAAACATGCCACCAACATCACATCCTACCATTTCCAAATACAAAATAAGGCATATCAACCATATTTCCATATAACTCCACAAATCGCATAGCTTTGATTTGTTAGCTAGGGTTACAACAATCATTAAAATTTCAATGTATGTAGCATAAGAGCATAGTTCGACTCTTCCTTTTGCATTTTGTCTAGGTTGCTTTTATTTCCTTTCAATTGCTCTTATGTGTTTTTGCTAACATGTTTATTGTGAAGGTGTCACAATAAGGAACATGGACATATAGCAATGATAACAATGGGCGACATAGGCCATCGTAACATGAAATTAGAGCCTAGAGAAACAAAAACAAAACATAACATGCCTTATCCATCGCTAATAAAACCAAGATTTCATCAACATGTAGAACTCTGTAAGTAGTGTTGAACAACAACATAACATGAAATACGATCAAATCTGATTTCCCAATCTACAAGGGGGTCCCACCTACTATTATTATATATCTTGTTAGCTTATAATAGTAGGCGTTAGCAATACTTTGCGGGAAAAAACCTCGTTGCGATTTTAATCGTCAACAAACTGGCGACTCCACATGGAAGTTTATTTTCAACAGATTTAGAACTCGGAACTCATGGTTTCGCAGATCAAGAACAATATATCAAGAAGATATAACCAAAATGATCATGCAACAGGGGGAAGTGAGTGGATTTAATGGAAAAATGACCAGGTATTTTGGAATAACTCATGAAAAATGTTAAGTATGAGGGGATTTATCCCTGTATGCAAGATCATTCAACCAGATTTTACTCTTTGCTTCAAGGAGAGAAACTAACAAACTTTCTCTTTATCAAATGGATAAAGAAATGGAAAGCAAAAGACAACAATTTCAAGTATGTTTTCAGGGAAAAAAAAATCATAACAACTGTGTAAGCTTGATTGTTACTGACCAACAATTTCTTGCAGGAGTGACACTGTGGCAGAACTGATCCAACATCTTATTCCCGACCATAATCAACTAAAAGATAGTAAGCAATAAAATAGTGACAGAAATAAATTTGCAAAAATCAAAGCAACAAAAATAAATGACAGAAATGTAAAAGTAGTAGGAATGTGTAAAACAGAAAGCAGAAATCAACCGCTGTAAGTAGAAAAGAAAAAAAAAATGAAAATTGAAAGCAGGGATAGACTACTAAAATACAAAAATTCCAAACAACATTAGAGCTTTTCAAGTTGGTTCCACATAATACTTCAAGTGAGAATCATTAGTGTTGTACGAAAACAATCGCTCCTGTAAATATTTTAGAATGTAAGAGTTAGTGCCTAAGACAAAAGCGATCCTGAAAGGACCCAACCATAATTTTTGAAATTTTAAATGTCTTCCCCTATTAGTGTGAGCTAAATCCCACAACAACACTTTTTCATTGACCTTAAACTTGATAGTCTTGACACTCTTGTTGAAATACTTCTTAATAGTTTGTTGTCTCCTTTTAATATTATCTAAAGCAAACATCCTTTGCTCTTCCAAAGCTAGGAGTGCGTTTACCCTTTGTGAAATATCAGAATAATTTAGTTCTTCGATCTGTAGCATCAAATTTAAGAAAGAAAGTTCCAACTCAGTAGGCAAGAGGGATTCTTGACGATAGACAAGCTGAAAAAAGGTGCAACCAGTGCTTACCTTGGTGGTAGTTCGATCTGCCCAAAGGGCGTAAGTTAGGAGAGTGTGCCATTGACGAGGCTTATCTTTGATGAGCCTTTTGACAATTCTTACCAGACTTTTGTTGGTAGATTCAACCTGCCCATTTCCTTGGGGATAACAAGATGATGAGGTGAAATGTTTAACTCCCAGCTTGGCTGAAAATTGTGTCAGCTTAGCAAAACTGAAAGCGCGACCATTGTCTGTAATAATTTCCAATGAAAGACCAAATCTGGAAAAAATGTTATTTTCAAGGAAAGAAATCACCTGATCATCTGTCGAGTGCTTAAGTGGGACAAATTCAGCCCTTTTTGTAAAATAGTCTGTGGATGTCAAGATAAAAACTTGTCCAACTGAAGAAGAAGGATTAATAGGACCAATAAAATCCAATCCCCACTTTGAAAAGGGAAAGTCTGGTAGGACAGGTTGTAATGGCATGGTTGAAAGGCGTTCTTTCCCAGAAAAATTTTGGCACTTGTCACAAGATCTCGAAAAAACATAAGAGTCACAAAATATTGAAGGCCAATAGTGTCCTTTTCTAATAATCTTGAAAGCAGTGGTTTTAGTAGAAAAATGACCTCCTACATGAATGACAGAATTTGAAGAGCCATGAGTTTCTCGCAACAGTTTCTGTGCGTCTTCATTGTTTACACAATGAAGCAACACACCATCAACAAACCTTCGAAACAAGAAGTCCTATAATGACGTATCTTACGGATTCAAGATAGAGCCTTATCCTCTGATGAGTGTCTAAGTTGTCTGAACATCTTTGGTTCTGTAAGTAGTAAATTAAATTTTTATACCAGGGATGTTCAAACACAAGGATGATATGGTTATCTATGTAAAAGAGAGCTAATAGGGAACTATCTTCTTCATCAATTTCTTCACTATTCTCAGCATGCTGAGCTAAGTGAAGGGGTAAGTCATGTCCCTTGATAGTGGTGGAAGTCACGATATTCAAATCATGCTCCTGGATCTTGGCAAGCCAGTGTGCGAGATTTCCTGAAAGATAAGTCCGTGAGAGAAAAAACTTGACAGCAGGTAAAGGGACTTTTACCAACATATGCTTACCTAAGATGAAGTGGCGAAAATTTTCAACAACTTTAACAAGAGCAAAAGCATGTTTCTCAATAAAAGAATATTTAAATTCATCATCATACAAACTTTGACTCATGTAAGCCATGAGTGTTTCATTACCTTGGTCATCATTTTACATGAGGACAATAGAAATTGGCTCCTCGGTGGCATTAGTATATATCGTGAATTCCTTCTCAAAATCAGGCTTCGCCAAAACCAGTGCAGAACTGATTGCTTTCTTAATCCCTTCAAAAGAATTTTCGACATCATCTGTCCAAGAAAAAGAAAGATCTTGCTTCAGCAGATTATGAATTGGTTTGACCATCACAACAAAATTTGGAACAAACCTACAGACAAAGTTAATAACCCCCATAAAAGCTTGAACCTCCTTCTTGGAAGTGGGAGCGGGCAGATTAAGGATAACAAAAATCCTTTTAGGATCAATGCTTGTTCCTAAATCGAAGACAATGTGTCCAAGGAGCTTGCCCTCGATAACGCCAAAAATGGAATTAGAAGGATTTAGAGAAATGCCAAACATCGCATGAGAACTTTTCTTAGATGACCAAAATGATTTGATCGGATTTTAGAGTACACCGTTAAGTCATCATGGTATATCTGAATGATCTTACCGATCAAATTGTCAAAAGCTATTCACATAGCTCTTTGAAAAATGGCACTTTCATTAGATAAGCCGAAAGGTATACATTCATAAGCAAAGGCACCCCAATGAGTAATAAAGGTGGTTTTATATTTATCTGCCCTTTTTACCTTGATTTGATTGTAACAGGAAAAACCATCAAGTAAGGACATCATTTGTGACCCTGCAACTTGTTGCAAAATCATTTCCATGTTAGGGAGAGGGAATTGATCTTTTATACTAGCTCGATTAAATGTGCAAAAAACAACACACAATCTGATCTGACCAGTTGTTTTCCAAACAAAAACCAAATTTGAAACCCATTCAGAATATTTGACCGGAAAGATGATTCCAGCCTTCAAGATTTTTTCCAACTCCTTTCGGATAGTTTCTTCTAGCGCAGGGTTGATAGGTCTTTGTTTTTGCCTAACTGGTTTTACGCCTTCCTTAATAGGGATGGCACACTGTATAATACCAGGATCAAAATCACGAAGATCCTCATAAGACCAAGCAAAAACATCTTGAAATTCACCAAGTAGCTTGGAAAACTTCACTTTCTCTTCATCTGAACATTTGGCACCTATTTTAACATTCTTTGGAGTCTCGGGTGTCCCAATGTTCAAGGATACGGTTTCACCCACATTCCTTTTCGACTCTTCTTTTTGTTTCTCCTTGTTGCATACATCACTCCAATAAAATGAACTCTCTAGAGGATTCAAGCCTTTAGGAATCTTGTTATCTTCTATGGATATAATTTCCTTAGGCTTAAAAGGTTCATTTTGAATGAAAGAACAAATGCTCTCATCATTAGGGAAGACCTGCCAAGATTCTATATTGTCGGGGATATGTGGACGATATAGTGATTGAAAGGTACAATATGTTTTGTGTGGCAGAAGCTGCTGATTAGGAGAGGCAACAAAAACAGCTAACCTATCGACCATTAAGTTTAACTCCCTCTAAACATGAGTGATGTTGAAAGATAAAAGGTTCGAGATAAGTTCCCAAACAGTTTGGGTGTATCGTTTCATCAGCTTGTTGCTAGGAAAGTAAATTTTACGTACAAGATTCACAACAAGTTCAGAATCCCCAAAAACTGAAAGGTGACCACAACCAAGATTATAAGTGTTCTCAATGCCTAATAATAAATCTTTGAATTCAGTGACATTGTTAGTGCAAGCGAACTCCAACCTGTAAGAAAAGTTATGGATTTTTCCTACAGGAGAAATCAAGATAATGCCAGCTCTGTTACCTTCAATAGAGCATGAACCATCAAAGTGCATGTGCCACACGCCATCATCTAAATCAATTTATTCCATGGGAATGTTATCCTCCTCAGCAAAGATGGAATACACTCCTAGGTCCTTTTCGATATAGTTTACATTAGGCTATGGGACACTCTCTATGTAAGGTGATATCCTTCCCTCTCTAAGGACTATAATGTTTTTTTCGTTTCAAGGAATGGATAAATGTGTTCCGTCGAGTGTGAGGTATCCACCCGTTAAGGATTGCCAATCTCTTCTTAAGATGATTGAGTAATTTCTTATTGGCATATCAATTACCTAAATGTTGAGGGTTGTCCTTATTTCAAGATGAGCACACAAAAATAAGGTCGCATCTTTAATCTCACCTATGGTCGTTTGTTGTAGATTATTATAGGAGAGCATGCTTATGGCATTTTCATTTGTACAAGACAAGCCTAGCTCTTCCATAATAATCTTTGACATTACACTTGGGCCTGAACCACCATCAATGAGGCAACAATGGGAAATCTTATCCGTAATATTTACAAAAATATAAAAAGGGGGATTTTTTATAGCGTATCTAAAGTTATGTACACCTACTTTATTTACAGATGAATCCTCTTCGTTTAACTCTTCATGAAGATGGGCTACAACAAAAGCTTTTCCTTCCATGAATTGTTTCAGATGCATATGTTGTTCAGGGATGACAACCATGTCTAGAAGGGTTGCATCTGCTTTGATGTTGTCCAACTGATTTAAGATATTGTACTTGGAAGAGGGAAGAGGGGAAGTAATTCCTTGACTCTCAGGAGCCTTAGGAACTTGATCAGTAGCAACAGGTGAGGATGAGCTTGGGCTAGAAGAGCTGCGGGGAGGATAAAATTTTCCCTTGGAAGCATAGGCTTTGTTCCTAGTATTGATGACCATGACGTCTTCGGGCTCTGCAAAATCTTGGACATCGATAGTAGCTTCTGCTCTCTTACCAAAGATCTTATCTCTGACACTCTTCTTTACCTCACACGTGGTTTCCTCGTAGAAGTTACACCAAATTCGAGGCAAGATAGCTTTAGGCTGAAAATTATTTTCAACCGGATTTCTAAAGGGGGATGCAGAAGAGGATGAAGCTCCAGGGGTGAGAGGGGAGACAATTCCCTTTCGCTCGAACGTTATCATACGATTGTTCATATCTTGTACTATCTATAAGAGGGTGGACATGTCTGTCTTTTTAACTGATTCTCTCTATGGAAGACCTGTTATTTCAAGCCATTCTTCATACTTTGAGGAAGTATGCAGAGAGGAACTGAGATTATCAATGGCTTTTCCCTCAAGCCTATGATAATAGGGGGAAGGTAATGCATTGTAGTAATGCACGAAAGCGACTTGTAACTGAGGTCGAATGAATTCAAGGATTTGATTGTATAACTTGGTGAAACGCAAGTTGAAGGGCTTGATCGTCTCACCATCCTTATAGGTGATGTTATTGTATTCCCGTAACTTCTCAGTTGGGATTTTAGATTACCCATAAGTGGATCTGAACCAATATATTAACTCCTCCCAAGTAGACAAAATCTTAGGAGGAAGGTCAAAGAAATCGACCGCAGCCTTTCCTTCCAAGGAATTGACGAATAAGTGCATGCAAGTATCATTGTCATTAGCCCCTATGTTATGACAAGCATTAGAAAATGCCACCAGGTGTTCATTTGTAGTGACAATGTTATTTCCTGAAAACCTAGGAAGATGTTCTTTGAATTTAGGAAGTGGACGAGTAGCAGGTGCTAGGTTAAAAGGAGAGGACACATGCCACGGTGTGGTTGTGGCGTCTTCTTCAAACTGAAAAAGCCCATACTTTTTAATAACTTTGGTGGGATTGGTGGTAGATTGGACATGGATATGGTGGTTGTATAAGCTACCAATTACTGATGAAGATGAAGACTAAGAAGATGAATCACTTCCAGTGCCACCAGAGCCACCACTAGATGCCATCTTGTGGATGATAGATGAGGGAAAGAAAGACAACTGGATGAATCAAACAAAGTTCTACTTAGAGCACTTCGTTGTGTAGATAACACAACGTTCCTTCTTCCTATTTCAACAATAGGATTAATTTCAGGTGATAAGCCTCTTCTTCTTCTAGAAACATGAGAGTCTAAGGACATGAAAGAAAGGCCAAAACTAAAGAAACAAGAAGGTTACTGCTGATTTCTAGGCTATCTACATCTAGCTTCCAATCATTCGTGAGCGCTAATATCTCGTTCAATTGATGCCCATGAATGGTTAAGCTCAACACGGGTATTGGCAGTGTCTAACATGGTATTAAACAAATTCAAAACAATGCTGGTCTTATCTTGAATACCGAGCTCAATATTGGGCTGCCTTGCAACATGCACAATCAAAGAATCAATATCAGAAAAATAGATGTATCGATGAAAATTGAGTATTAAAATTAACCAGAGACATATCAAAGATCTCCCCAGTATGGTCGCCAAATAAATGTTGAGGAAAATATATGAAATGATCTTACTCAAGCATTTTCAGATTTTGCTTGGCTAAAGAATAATAGACGAGAATATCACCCTATGTTTATAGCCATCAAAAATAAAATCCTAACTCACAAGTATTGATTACAAGTGCTTAGGCTAGTCTTTTCACAATTAAAAGATTGCTGGAAAATTCATTTTAATATGATTTTCTGAATATAACAGTGATCTAGGTGGATATCGGTGGCCACCCACCTTCTCCAACTGGCCCAAAACATGTTTCTGGCAATTTTGGTAATTTACTATTTTTAGCAGTTTTAACTTCCGGGGCCATTTTGAGGCCCTAAACGATGTTTTTTGGGAAAACGCCGGAGCAACATTGAAATGTAGAGATAGAAGTAAAAACACAAAGATGATAATCAAGATAGATGAGACATAAAACAATCCTTTATATCATTCCAATTCACCAAAGAGTCATTATTTTTACAAAATTTCATGCTGAAATTTTGGACCAAAGTCAAACTTAGACATCCCCGATGGAACATACAAAAGGACCTCAGACATAAAATAAAAAACTGAAATCTAAAAGCTAGATCAACTTACCACAGATTGCTTCCCACTTGACTCTGCACAATAGCCTTTGTCAATCATGAAAACTAATTCACAAACAGACAAGTCTACATAGACTATCAAAGATAGATCAACACCTTTGAAAAACAAGTGTCTGAATGATGTAATTCAGCCCTGAATCTTGTTGTCTACAATAAGACCCTGCTATCATAAAAAAAAATAGGCTTGTGATAAATTAAGGAGTGAATGAAAACTGGACTATCTCAACATAAAATCAAAGAGAAAACTTTAGTATGCTTCTCCTTCTATCCTCCTCCTGTTCCTCCCTTTCCTTTTGCCTTTAAGCAAATTAGAATTAGTTGAAGTAGTTGAACTACTTCATTAGTTAAGTTAACTAAAGACTCAACCACATTTTTAGTTAGGGGAAAAGTAATAATCATAATAAGGGTTATAAATAAATAATAACTAGTAGGTGGGACCCCTTGTGACTCCCATTTATCCCTTAACAATTATAACATAATTAGTTAATTTAACAAAAACATCTCTCCTTGTGACTCCCATCATCACATGCATGTTTGACAATTATCACATTGATAGTTGAAGTCATTTTCAAAATACATTACCAATATATCCCAAAAAAAACTGTTGTCCAAAAATCTGAAGTCAACTGTTCTCACCAATAGACAATTAAATAAAACTTAAAATCCATATTTTCCAGTCTGTGAGGCAATATTTCCTTTGTTACTGCTATCACATTTTAAACTCTCTAAATTTGCCCTAGGCTATGAAGACCCTTTAGGCCTAATCTTGCTGATCACATGAGAGCAATCATCCCTCGATTTCATGCGGGAGGACACCGATTTATCATAATCATTTGGAGGTGAGAAAGGGGCAATAGTGGATTTCCCTTTGACAGGGGCATAGTGGGCCTTGGTTTTCAACATTTTATTTGAATAGCTCATTCCTGTATGCATAATTGATTAGCAAATATTTCCCTTAACAACCATACATGACAACTATTTTAAAATATGAAATAGACTTTGGCTCAACAACATATCAAACTCATGCAATCTAATCCATACAAATTGTTTAACTGTTGTAGATTAGAAGGGGATGAGCAAAAGGTTCTGCGATATGTGAGGGGCTTGTATTGAGCGAAAAAATGATAAAATGAGAGGGAAAAGAATCACGGTTATTGCTCAAAGACAACACCAATCAAGTGTAATTCAAATCAAAGAATATATCACTGTATTCCAACCAAGAAGTTGTGATTTCAAATTGTTTCAACATAGAATTCTCTTAACTATAATTAAATTTTAAGAACAGGGAGTGAAAAATGGATGTGGGAAGGCGAGGGGGTTGTAATTAGCGAAAATCTAAATAATGGTAGGGGAAGAGAGCGGGTAATGTTCATAACATTAATTAAGTAATTCATAAAATCATTCCACATCAACGTAAAAGATCCAACACCAACCAAAATGATCATTGTGCCAAAAGAACAACTATTGTGTAAAACTTAAACAATTATGTGCATAAACTTTCTCACTGTTCGCAGTCAATCTGTAACACAATGTCATTAAAACAAGACAGTATGCATTCCACAACCTGTAGAGGAGTTCTGCTCTTCTCATTTATCCATTTAATATTTTAAAAAAATTCCCCCCCCAAAAAAAAAAAACCACTTAATTCCACTATGTTCAGCATAAAAAATCAACCACCTTCATCAATACAGACATAAAAAGCATGCCCGATTTAATCCCTCAATTTCATCTACAATTAAATTGTAACGAGATCATACTGCCACAACACCCATGCCTATCACTGTTAAAATGCATGATATTCATTAAACATACATAGTGGATAGTCAACACAATGATCCATATTTAAATTGCAAAGATCATGACTTGCCATTTAAACACACAGAGAACAATCACGACTTCTCACGCTATGTTGTGGAATACATAGACCATTCGACAAAATGCAAGAGTATTTCTGTGACTATACAAGTCCAATTTTCTTTGACTCTAAACATTCATAATGCTGGGCTATCAATCCAATACAATGAGGCAACAACAATATACCCGATCTCGTAACATAAATTGATCAAATTGTAACAAAGCCATGTTTAAAAACTCATGACCCTCTCTGATGGCGCAATAAAATAATATTGATAACAAATACAGTGGATGGTCGTGCCATAATTACCACGATTGCAATACTCCTTCAACAATTTAAAACACACAGTCACAACAATCATTAACTCAACTTAACATGTTGTAGGAACACCACACATACCCACACAGCACGCATGAAGCATCGATGTGCATTAACCAATTGTAAACTTATGCTGGGTTAACAATTCAACAATTGTAATGTAAGAGACAACGACTATGCATTCAAAACAATTCTCCAATCAACCAATTACCATGTTGAGTTTATCAATTTGATTGTCATAATAACCAATGCAGTGAGTAAATATCAAACTGACACCACTGTCAACACAATCAACATAGATGAGCCATAAATCGAGCACTGTCAACAATACAACAACAACTCATAAAAACCAACAGTCTACCCGACGACCATAACAGTTTCCTCTATCAAAACCTGGGCTTTGAGAAAACGAGGGTTTGCTTTGTGGACCAACACAGGGAGGCATGGAGTCAACTCCCATCATTGGGTGAGAACCTCTGAGACCAATGGTGCACACACAAGATATACCACAATTAACTTTATAAACAAGGTGATAATTCCTGTGATAGGAGAGACAATGGACAGAGGATCAAGGTTCCATTCTGGTCTTGTAACAACACTTAGAGCATGCAGGGTATAACCCTCATGGTTTTCCCAATCGACCAACTAACCACGCTGAGATATAACAGAGCCGAGGAAAAACAATATAACCCACTGCGCAACCATTAGTAGCATGAACAAACCATACCCAAGTGAAACAATGTGCAATGACCCAAGGCGTTTTAAAACCCAGTAACCCTAGACAACAAATGTCTGGGCATAGTGATATGAATGCGTGGATACAACCAAACACTCTAGACCAATGAAACCCTCCAACTAAAACCAGCAAGGATGATAGAGAGCCTTTATGGTTGCTGACACTCATAACGACCAATAACATTGTGACTTCAAATATTATTACAATGAAACCACCAACGATTCATCCCAGAAAAATATCACAAATTTACACAGTTGCCAGACTTAAGGAAAGCACAAACCCATACATCCTGAGCCAATGTCTATTTCATAACCAGAGAAAATTCATGGATGGCGAAAAGACATACCTGTAGCCAAGAGAACTTTAAAACACGAGCTTGGCCAAGCGGTTCTTCCTCTGCTTGAAAGTCGGAGCCTAACCACAACAAAGCACAGTTGAACAATAGCCAAACTAGGGTGGCAGCCGGTGGAAGGAGTAGGAGTGACATGCAGTAAATGCACGTCATCTCCATCCTCATTCATTCAATTCCTTAGTACATGCCAGCCAACTTCACATTCAATTAAACCATGCATCCATCACTTTGTCAAACGCGCCACCCACAACACATCCTACCATTTCCAATTATACAATAAGGCATATCAACCATATTTCCATATAACTCCATAAATCACATAGCTATTAATTTGTTAGCTAGGGTTACAACGATCATTAAAATTTCAATGTATGTAGTATAAGAGCATAGTTCGACTCTTCCTTTTGCATTTTGTCTAGGTTTCTTTTATTTCCTTTCAATTGCTCTTATGTGTTGTTGCTAACATGTTTATTGTGCGGGTGTCACAGTAAGGAACATGGACAAATAACAATGATAACAATGGGCGAGATAGGCCATCGTAACATGAAATTAGAGCCTAGAGAAACAAAAACAACACATAACATGCCTTATATATCGCTAATAAAACCAAGATTTCATCAACATGTAGAACTCTATAAGCGGTGTCGAACAACAACATAACATGAAATAAGGTCAGATCTGATTTCCCAATCTACAAGGGGGTCCCACCTACTAGTATTATATATCTTGTTAGCTTATAATAATAGGATTTAGCAATAATTTGTGGGCAAAAACCTTGTTGTGATTTTAATCGTCAACACACACATCCCCATGTGGAGCCCGATGTTGACTACCTATTTCAACTAGGTGTCAATGCCATGTATCATGAAGATATGTACCTTTTGGTACGACAAGTTTGAAGACTTATGGCTCAGCAGGACAATTTTGCCCCCCAACACTTCTTTCTATGTCCACGGAATGTCCACTCCCCTGCGTAGGATAATTTTGTAATATGTTAGCATGGTTAAAGTTATATTTAGTTTCCTAGGACTTTATTGTTAGGGAATTCCTTTCATCGAGTGTTTTTTCTCCTCAGGTAATTAATCTTGCTTTTCAATGATTTTAATTACTCTTGAGTTTTTCACTCAATAATCCTCCAAAGTGGTGAATGGCGTTCTAATGATAAATCCCATTGTTTGAATAAGTTCTAAAGATGTTGTAAATGACCATGCTAGACATCTCCTAGAGTCTTGCGGAATTTCGTTAGGTTTTGATAGGATATTTTAATAATTAAATTTTTCCGTAAATTGAAAATTTTAATTATTTTTGACGAAAAATGTAAACATTTGGTCCTTGTGGATTTTGTATATGGGTGTGAGTACTCAAATCAAATGACTCATGACCCCCTACACCCTTGGACTAGTTTTCAACTCAATTGGACAAGTTTTTCTAGGTCATTGTCCATGAGGAGTCCAAGTCAGTCAAAAGTCAGCAAATAATTGGCTAAGGTAAAAAAAAACAAAAAGTGTAAAAGTGTCTAAAGTCAAGAAAAAAAGTGGGGAAATGTTTTCTAATGTATTTCCTAAGTTGGAAAAGTAAAAATCCACTTAGAATAACCCCCCCATGACAAGTCAAAATGGGTTTTCTCCCCTTACATCTCACCCCTCAAACCCTAACTCACTCCAAAACCCTATAAGTGTGCCCCCTTGACTTGTTCTCTCTCTTAGATGGGTGAAACTTGTAACTCATCCAAGAGGGGTATCTCCTCTTTCCCTCCTTTAAAAGGAAGCCCCTTCTCCTCATTTTGACTTGAGGTTTTCACAGTCACTCCATTATACCAAAATCTCTCCCCACTCTATTTCATTCTCTCCTATTTTTCTCTTGTAATTTTGGTGCCACTTGGAAACCTTTCTTGGAGAAATAAAGTGAAGCTTTGTAGGATCTCTTGGTGTTATTTGGTGCTTTCATGATGTATTCTTGGTTCTATTGGCTACTCTTGTGTGATGTTTTCTCTCGGTGAGGTAAAATTGTAGGTTTTGTTATTCTTGCTTCACATTGTTTTACTTGAAGAACCTTATTCAAAGTATTTTGCTAGGGATAAATCTGCAGTAGTATTGCTATAGATTTATGTGATTTGTTTTTATTAGAGTTTACAAATCATTTTGTAGGCCTCTTAAAGGATCTCACTTTCTTTCTTCATTGTGTAGTAAGGGTTTATATATTTGCAAGGTTGTCAAATCTTGGAGGAGGAACTCCAAAGACTTCATTTTGCTTCAATCAATTTTCTGTTTTAATTTCAACCATTTATGATGATTATATTTTCTGAACATATAATCATCATAATCTTGCTAAAAATTACAATTTTCAAGTTCATATTTTATTTTCTGTAAAAAATTATGTACATATGCTAACATAAAACTAACATATTTTGGTGATTTTTAGCATTTTCCAGCAAGTTTTCTTTGTTGTTTTATGCAGGTTTTCACCACAAAAAGAGGAGGTGTTGCCCAAAATTGGAAACTAGAGGCTCAACATAACATCAATAAGATTTGGTGCAAAACCCCTCTCTCTCTCACACTTTCTAAAGCTATTGTAAGCAACCCAAGAGAGTCTCTTGGGCTTGCATTTTCTATTTCTTTCCAAGTTTAAAATATGTAAATAATTTTAATAATTTTTTTCCACACCTTGCATTGTGCTTGGCTCTTCCATCCTTGAAAAATCGCGCTGGCTAGGATTAAAAATAATTTTCTGATTTTTGTTTTAGTTAATTTTGTCCACCTTTGCCACAAAATCGGAAGGCTTTGTCCTCCATCTTGTGCCAAAGTTGTGTGGTTAATTTGTTTAAGTTATTTATTTTAAAGTAATTAATTTTGTTTGCCCACACCTTGCATGTGAGTGGCTATGCCATCCTACAATATCTTGCTGGCTAGTGTATACAAATTTCTTTTGTTGCAAAGTAAATAAAATTTACCTCGCTTTTCCCCCGTATTCTCTCCTCTTGCCACTTTGTGGATATTGGGTAATAAGAAAGGGTGAAGAATTGAGTGGTTAGTCTAATTAGGAACCCATTCTCCATTATTGTTTGGCCACTAAAATAAGGTGACTTGTGGAGGCTAGAAGGGATTGAATTCAGGGACTATTTCATGACACTAAGTGTCCTCCTTGTTGAGCGCCCACGCACTTTGGACTTGACCTATGGAGCTAGAGGAGAACCTTGTTGTTCTCTTGTTGAGCACACACCATTTCCTCTTGGCTAAGGGATAAGGAATTGGGGTAGTCACATAACTTAGGCTTGCAACTCCTCACATCAAAACCCCTAAAGTTGAAGAGAGACTTAAAATTAACTAGAAACAACCTACACATCTGCACAACATTTACATTTCCTTGCAATTTCCATTTCAACAATTTATTTTCAATTATTTACATTCTATTTATTTTGTGCAAGTTATTTTTCATGTATAAATATTCACATTGATTCATTTACAAGTATTATTTATTTATTCATTGTTTTAAAGTAGTTGTATAAAGTTATTTTTCGATTCATCATGTAAATAGTTCATAACTTTATTTCAATTTGTTGAGTTATCAAATTTGTGCTAATATTGGAACAAGTGGAATCTTTAGGCACTAGTCTAATTGTGTTTTAATAAAGAAAGGTTTTTTTGTCATTGAAAGATTGCATATTGCATTGGTTGTTTTTCATTGGGTTGGGTAATACTAATAAAAAAATCAATTAACTCCTAGAAGTAACAAATTCTTCACATAGTTTAATAGGGTCTACCCCCCTTGGCTTCCCTAGGAGTGAGTTGAGAAACAAGGAGTCCAAATTGAGGTGACAAAACCTAACACATCAATAGGTGTGTCTATTGGAACAATAGGGCCGACCTGTACTACTAAACAATATAATTAATCTTTACTCAATATTAATTATGTTTTCATGGTGGGTCCGACTTGTACCCAAATTAGGGTTTTACCAAAGTCTCACTCTTTGAAAATATAGCAAGGGATATCACACATCCTCTAGTGTTATGCCACTAGGGACACATCCACCTGTGCTTAGCCATAGGGACATCACTCTCAACATATCAAATCAACTAAGTCCATAGGAGTACCATCTAGAGAGCCATCTCAAGTCGACTCAACTAAGTCCATAGGAGTTTGACAGGAGACCATATCAAGTCATATCAACTCAGTCCAGAGGAGCACGATAAGAGACCACACGTCATCTCAACTCAGTCTAGAGGAGTATGACACACCCATCACATGGGCTCTTTCACATATTGTCTCAACTCAGTCCAAAGGAGAACAAACTGAAGAATGTCTCATGAAGATGCAATCAACAACACTCCCTCTCAGCTAGGGAGGCATTCTCTACGAGGCCAAGTCTCTCACGAAACTACTCGAACTTTTTCCTGGTAAGTGGTTTGGTGAAGACATCTGCAACTTGCTCAGTTGTAGAAAGGTACTGCACATGTACTGCTTTCCTCTGCACCATATCTCTAATTTAATGGTATTTGATCTCAATGTGTTTTGATTTATCATGAAACACAAGATTCAGATAGATTCACACAACTTTGGTTATCGCAGTGACTAACGGTGGAATCCATCGCATGACCAAATAAGTCTGCAAGGAGCTTACGAAGCCACATTGCTTCGCAAACTACCACACATAATGCAATGTAATCTAATTCCGCGGTACTCAAAGCCACAAAAGTATGTTTCCTACTGCACCAGGAAACCATGGCAGACCCAAAAGTAAAACAATGACCGGATGTGCTCTTCCAGTCCACTACGCTCCTTGCCCAATCTACATCGGCATATCCTTGCAATCTCATGTCTACACCAGAGGCATATCTCAGGACATAACCAACTATGCCTTGTAGATATCTCAACACATGATTTGCTGTTATCCAGTGTGTCTGTCTTGGTCGACTCATAAACTGATTGAGTACACTCACTGCATAGAATATATTAGGTCTGGTGTTAACTAGATACATCAGTGATCTAATCAGTTGTCTATAAGGATGTGGATCAATCTCGCCTGAATCAGAAGAAGCCTCGTTCATCTTCTTCAGATTCATCACCATCGGTGTAGGCATGGATCTGTAGTCTGTCATCTCAAATTTCTTCAAAATATCCACTATGTATTTTCCTTGACTCAGGAAAATCTCACCAGTCCTCTGCCATAATTCTAGTCCAAGAAGTAGTGCATCACTCCAAGGTCCTTCATCTCAAATTTAGAATCCAATGCACACTTGCATTCAACAATAAGGATTTCTGAATCAGGCACACATGGAATAAGTCATCAACATATAGGACAAAAATCAGGCACTCGTCACCAACAATGTTGTAGCATAGGTTTGGATCAACAACACTCTTGTTGAAGTCCAAACTCATAAAGTATCGAACAATCATGCTCAAGGTGTCTACTTTAGTCCATACAGGTCTTTCTTCAACTTGCATACATGAGACTCATTCTCATGTGTCACGAATCCATCTGGCTGCTCGATGTAAGATTTTTCCTCAATCTCACCATTGAGAAAGGTTGCCTTTACATCCCATCTGACGTAGTCTCCAACCCATGGATGTTGCAAGAACAATAATCGTACGAATGGAAGTGTATCAGGCAACATGAGCAAATGTCTCCTCATAATCTATTCTCTTCACCTGAGAGAATCCTATAGACACAAATATTTCTTTGTACTTCTCGACACTTCCATCAACTGCATGTTTGATCTTATAGATACACTTGGAAGTCACTACAGACTTCCCTTCCGGTCTCGGAACAATATCCCACACATCATTCTTCATGATGGAATGATACTCTTCAGTCATGGCATCTTTCCAAATCCACTGACCTATTGCTTCTCCATGAAAAGAAGGTTTAGTATCAATGATGTGGCTCATAGCTGAAACATTGCTCAAAAATATTTGTGGTCTCTTGCTCTCTTGGAATGTACCACGAGGAGTTGCATGTCCCTCTGCTTCCTGCAGAGTTTGTAGAGCTCATGTAGGCCTCTTCTAGTCTACTGCCATGTCTATGGGAACATCAACTAGAGCTACTGAATCAACTGGATCAATAACTGTCTCCCTCTGAAATTTTGAAGGGGGAGAAGGTACTGTCTCTTCCTTCTTCTCAAATAGTTTGGCTCCCTCTGAAGTCGGAAGGATAAACATCTTCCTTTTCCCATGTTGCTAACCTGGAGACATCCCATGTCTTCTCAGGTCCTCTACTGCCTCTACAGTACTTTGCTAGCCTCCCATACTAGGATAAGAACCAAGATGACCTCCTGTAGGGATAACAATCAAAACGGCCTCATGTATTAGGATAATAACCAACCAAAAAATTGGTCTCATGTACCAAGGATGGCCCTTCAATAATGAAATAAGAAATATAGCCCCACGTAGTAGGATAATAACCAAGATGACCTCCCATAGGGATAACAATCAAAATGGCCTTGTGTACTAGGATAATAACCAACCAAAAATTGGGCTCCCGTACCAGGGATCATGGCCCTTCAATAATGAAATAATAAATATGGCCTCCTGTACTAGGATAATAACGAACCAAAAATTTGGACTCCCTTACTAGGGATAATGGTCCAAGTCATGAGGGATTCCATACTAGGGATAATACCCTTCATTATCAAAAGCAAGCTACTACAGATTAATGATGAAGTCAATTAAGGAAAGTAGTACAAAACTTACCTTAGTCTGTAATCATGCTCAATCTTGCTTTTGGTCTTCCTGAGAAGACTGAGGTAGAGAAGAAATTCCTAGTCATTCTTGCTTGCATTCCTTGACTTCTTTTGAGTTGCCTAAAGTTTCTTTCCTTTCTTCCACAAATGACAATGATTCACATAGTGACAAGGGCCTGAAACCTTTCACATCAGTAGCTGCAAGTCTAGTCTCGTTGATGTCCACTAGAGATTGAATAAGATGCACTTATAACACACACTCAAAAGTCACCCCAAGCATCAATTTTGAAATCTGTACAATCTGAAACATACCTCTCACATCAACTACCTTCAAGCTTCCATTATTATGGACAGGGCTTTCATGTTTGATAATTTGACAAATGGATGACACATCGATTTCTAATCTTCATCATTTTTCTGATTCTTCAGCAAATGGATTTTATACTCAGCCTGCATATCTATCACTTTTGTCCTTTTGGATGGATGTACACATAGGTAGTATATGCCTTAGAAAAGATCTTAAAATCTTCCTTAGCATTTTTCAGAAATAGCCTTAGGATAGGCCCAAACTCTGTCACATTTAAAAAAAAAAATCTAATATAAAATTTGGTCTGAAATTCTACTTAAACTATCTTTGAATACTTGGCTACTAAACAACCCTTCAAACGCCTCATATATACTTCAAAACTACCTCATATATGATAATCAATTTACCTTAAATTAGTACTCAACACAGGCCTGAAACTTGACCTTATCCTCCTTAGAAAAATTTCCTCAGAAAACTTTTATTCGCTACCTCAGATGTGCTGCAACAAGTCTGTGGTTTTTTTTTTTTAGTTTTAAGCCCGGGGTTAAGTCCGTCATATGTCTTTTGTCAGGGCTCTTCTACGACAGTACTAGAGGGGCCTCTCCATGATGCTAACCACCTTAAATGAGGCTCATCTAGGTCTAATAGGCCTACGACCAGCCTTGAACTTTACCACAGGGTTTTAAGTGGAGGTCTGACCCTTTCTTTAAACCAACGACAGGGGTTTAGTAGCCCTCAACCTCCCACGACCTTCCTTCATTTGACTGTGCAATGGTCTTCTTCAGAAACTACTCTGATACCATGTTGAATTTTTTATGCTAAGCTCATGCACATAGTTTATTTCAATTTAGCATAAGCTACAAGCATAACAATGCAACAATAAACCAAGATCACAAGAAGAATAAAAATGCACAAGACAACAAAATTTATCCTAGGAAAACCATTCTCAACAAGAGAAAAACCCATCAATCATTTTCTATATTTTCCAAGAGAAGATCCTCCACACTAGAAACCCTAGATCACACAAGAGGGTTCTTCTATGACTGAGAAAGATGGCACCTAGAAAAGTGCACCCTAAATTGCAGCTCACAATTTCAGACCATGAGTTGTGTGTGAGAGAGATGATCCACAATGGGGATCTATCTCTTATTTATACAAAACCTAACACATAAATAGGTGTGTCTATTGGCACAATAGGGCCGACCTGTACTACTAAACAATATAATTAATCTTTACTCAATATTAATTATATTTTCATGGTGGGGCCGACTTGTACCCGTTACAACACAAAGTAGGGTTTAACCAAAGTCTCACTCTCTGACAATATAGCAAGGAATCTCACACTACTACATATTGAAAAATTTGCGACGACCATTTGCGACGGAAGTACTCTTTCGTCGCAACATGCAAGAGAAAAAGTTCAATTTTTCTAAATCCACCCCGTGTTCGTCACTATCACGACGGATGTAGTTTGACTAAATTATTATGGTCAATGTTCATCGCAAGAGCGACGACTGTAGTTTGTCCGTCGCAAGAGCAACGACTTACGTAACCTTAAAATTGACTATTAAAAATGACCTAAAATAAATAGGTGGAAAAAGAAATATTTTTAGGTCAATATCGTCGCAATTGCGACGATAGTGACCTAAAATTGGACTATAAATATTTGACAATTTAAAGATGTTGCAACAATCTTGCTATAACAACGATAGTTCCGAAAGGGTATTTTTGTGCAGAAAAATGTCGCAAAATGTTGTTAGAGGTGGGGAAAAAAGTAAAGTGGGTGAAAAGGGTGATGGTAGATGTTATTTCCCTTGTAAAAAATGTTGCCTCAGACGTCTCGTAAGAATTTTAATAGAAACAGCTACAAAACATTGTAGGAAATATGGACACATTGATGGCAGATCGAATGAATATCGTCCCATGGTAATTAGCTATATATTCATTATCTTTTTTTATTTTGTCAATTTTATATAAAATTATATATATATGTATATATATTGTTTGAATGTTTGTTATAGTATACACTAATTTTGCATGATTGTTTGTAATTATAAAGTTAGAG
>JASDQU011375429.1:25302-39156 GCA_032191745.1 Picea mariana | reverse complement strand
TGGACCCAACATGTTGAAAGAAATGGAACAACAAGTGATTCAAATAAAACATAATCTGAAGGTCACTCAGAACACACAGAAATGTTACGCCGACCGAAAGAGAACTCCAAGAGAATTCAATACAGGATACCACGTATATCTCAAAGTTAGGCCCAAGAAGAGTTCCATGAGGATGGGAGCTTGCACCAAGTTGGCACCTCGATATTGCAGACCCTTTGAAGTTCTAGATAGAGTGGGACTTGTAGCCTATAGGCTAGCACTTCCTCCCACAGTAAAAGCACATAATGTTTTCCATGTTTCATTATTGAAGAACTATGTGCATTATTCTAATCATATAATTGACTGGTCTGTGATCTAAGTGGAACCAAAGGGAGAAATCCTGCCAGAACTTCAATGCATACTGGATAAAAAGGAAACCCCACTCAGGAACCGAGCCATTGCACAGGTCAAGGTGCAGTGGAAACATTTTGGCCCAGATGAGGCTACCTGGGAAATGGAAGATGCCATGAAATAGGCATCTCCGGTTTTGTTTATTTTTGTACATACACATCATATTGATAGATAGAACATCGAGGATGATGTTCCTTTAAGGGGGAGGGAATTGTAACACCCTGTTTTCCCCAGTCTATAAAAATAACTATATTGGCCAAGAATTATGGCAAACTCAAAGACGTGAATGTTTGATTTGACGTACCTTTTTATGAAAGGTCAATGAATGTAAATTATGTTATGAATATGTGTTGCATGGTTGTTGGGAGTGGGATGTTCTAAAATAGACCACGATGGCTAATGAGAGGTGGTGGAAGGGACTTGGAATGGTTGCGTTAACTTCCACCGAGCCAGTACCGTACTGGTTTTACTTGCTCAAAGACCAAAGCAACTCTCTAACCCCGGAATGGATTTCCCGTCAGATTGGTAGGTGGGGAGGCTCCTCAAGAGTTAATTATGGGATGGGGGTGAACCACCCATCCATAATAGCTCCCAGACCTGACCACGGATGGGGAAATTTGTGCCACACGCAATCTTGCAGAGAAAAGGCAAGAGAGGAAGTGTGGTAAGGGGGGGGAGAGAAGAGAGGAGAACGCGCGCGACAGGGATGGTGGGGAATAACTGGAGAAACTAAAGAAACACAGAGTGTTATAAACAGAGGAGAATCAGAGTAACCTTCATCCTTGACTTTCGTTGAGCCGGAAGTAGAAAATTGAACATCAAGCATCGTGGTCTAGCTCGGGGGTGGCTAGTGGTAAATCCGTTTGGAGACACTGATCCTACGGTTGGGTGGAAACGAGCACCCCTCTCAGCAGTCGCATCACACCTGGTGTTTTCTAATAAGTGTTTATATCTTGTATCTTGAATTGAATATCCTGGAACACATGCTCATGTTTGTACACTCATAAATGGTTTCTGTATAGAAGTGTTTTCCTGGTGTTTTGATCAGAAATAGTGGATGCATGATTATACTTATATGACCATAATCGGTTTATATATAGAATGAACAAGTTCAGATTACGAGTCTGTTCCCTAGAGATTTGTCCAATTTACTTGACTCACGCTATGCCCTGGTTTGATTTCCCCGAAGGCACCTCCTTCCGGGAAGTTCCCTCGCATTCCAGAGCTAGAGTGAGTTCCTTGAAAAGACTACCATTTTAGTAAACCCACAAGTTTACTTCGCCCCTGTCACAGAATTTCATAGCTCGGTGATTTAGGAAGGATTTTTAGTCTAGTCACCAAGCCTAGGGATAATTACCCAAGAACCTGTTGAAGGATCATGTGATCTAAGTCTGGAAACATTATACGAGAGAGAGTGTTTCTCTCAGGTTTTGGTGTTTCGGCGTTTCGGCACCCTAGAAACCCAAGGGCAAGTTCTCTTGTATTCGCCAGTTGCGAAATCCCAATATGTGAAACCCCGAAATGGTTTAATGTGAATAGGTTTTGGTGTTTCGGCGTTTCGACACCCAGGAAACCCAAGGGCAAGTTCCCTTGTATTCGCGAGTCATGAAATCCCGATATGTGAAACCCCGAAATGGTTTAACGTGAATAGGTTTTGGTGTTTCAACGTTTCGGCACCCGGGAAACCCAAGGGAAAGTTCCCTTGTATTCGCCAGTTGAGAAGTCCCGATATGTGAAACCCTGAAATGGTCTAGCGTGAATAGGTTTTGGTGTTTCGACGTTTTGGCACCCGGGAAACACAAGGGCAAGTTCCCTTGTATTCACCAGTCGTGAAATCCTGATATGTGAAACCCCGAAATGGTTTAACGTGAATAGGTTTTGGTGTTTCGATGTTTCGGCACATGATAAACCCAAGGGCAAGTTCCCTTGTATTCACCAGTCACAAAATCCCGATATGTGAAACCCCGAAATGGTGTAGCATGAATAGGTTTTGGTGTTTTGATGTTTCGGCACCCAGGAAAACCAAGGGCAAGTTCCCTTGTATTCGCCAGTCATGAAATCCCGATAGGCGAAACCCCAAAATGGTTTAACGCGAGTAGGTTTTGGTGTTTCGGCATTTCGGCATTTCGACACTCGGGAAACCCAAGGGCAAGTTCCTTTGTATTCGCCAGTCATGAAATCCCGATATGTGAAACCCACAAAATCCCGAATCGTGAAACCCACGAAATCTCGATATGCGAAACCACGAAATCATGAATCGCAAAACCCCGAAATCATTTAGAGGAACAATGCCAATTCATAGGACCGGTTGTATGAAAAGCGACCCAAGGGAGGAGCTAAGGATCTGTTAGACCCTTTCGGGTTTCGACATTTCGAAAGAAAAAGAACAGGGGAACGCTTGCATCGTGATTCCCTAAATCGAGAAAGCCAGAAGTACCTTTTTGGTAAGGACTGTGGTCATAGCCAACGATCACATGGGGGAGCATAAAGGAAGGGAGGTTCTATGCTAGGCCCCATAGAAATTCGGGGATTTTGTCCCTCGAGAAAAAGGAGAAAAAAAGGCGAAAAATCTTAGTTGTCGTACTGGGTGTGTGACATTTTGTACATGATAATTTCTTAAACACCTGAAATTCCTGTGAAGGACCAAGAAAGTGGAAGACCGACCATTCTCAAAAGTAACATTGTTGCGTTCTAGCCACAATTTCCAACATATGATAGATGGAAGCATTGGGCGAAGTGGATAATTTCTTATCCAATATTTAATGCATGATTGCAAAGAGGATCCCATCCAACTGAAGTTTWATTTATAGACTTTAAGGATATGATTCCAAACCTGCTGGGTAAAACTACAATGCAACATCATGTGTAACATTATCTCTAACTTCTGCCTACACAGACCACATATTCTCGGTCTAGACCATCCTCTTCTCTACAAATTGTCCCAGGTGAGGATCTTGGCTTCCATCATTAACCATGTGAAAAGTTTTATTTTTGGCGCAAGATCCCAATCCCAAAGAGATCGATGCCACCAACTTTTGTTGTGATTCCAAAGTTTCAAGGATAAGGAATCATAGACATTTTTAGCTGATATGTTACATGATCTATATCCCCTGGTCCAGATTATTTTGTCTGTTCGACCAGTCAAAATAATACCCGAGTTAACCAAATCTTTGCAGTAGTGATCCCACTCGGACACCTCTTCACCAATAATACCCATCTCATCACTTGATTTCCAATAAGCTAAAACAACCCCCATCCTGCCCGAACCTCTTGCCTAATACATGTAGTATATACTTCGCTACTGAAGAGTAGTGATAAGTTCGGGAAATAAAAGTGAATTCTTTCCCAGTCCAACGATATCATCCTCTCCAATATGAATACAATGGAATGTTTCAGGATTCCAAGCTAGCCAGTGTGTGATTACATCCAAATATTTTACCAGACATCTCCAAGTGTTAGAGATGTTTAGAGTCTTAATCGTGGAGCGTCTCATCCAAGACACTACTAAGGAASTGGTAAGGTATTTGTCCTTTAGAAATATGTTCCAAATGTATTCCTTCGTCAAGCAATGCCACAAAGTGTTTTCATCCAACGCTCTAATGAACACAAACAAATTCTTGACTCCCCAACCTYTGAAGGATTTCAGTTTTACAATGTTTTCCCAATTGCAAAGTTGTATACGCTCCCTTTCCCCAMTTCCTGACCACAAAAAATTAAAAATGAGTTGTCTAATCTTGGTGAGAACAGAAGTAGGAATGATGGCCACCACCAACTAGTAAACTAGTAGGCTTTCAATTACCAATTTGAMAAGAAAAAAACTCCCTCCTTGGGATAGAAAATGGTGGCACCAGAGACCAATCCTTTTCTCAAACTTGTTAATGAGCCACCACCATTCCTCGACCCTGTAATTTGTAGGCTTAAGGAAAAATCCCAAATATCAAAACCCTTCAGTTATATCCACAAATTTTAAAGGGAAGAGTGCCTTGAAGCAAGTCAAATCATCCTCCTGTAAACCAGAGAAGTGGAAGGATGACTTAAGAGTATTTATAATTAGGCCCAGTGCTCTGCATAAAATAGATAGTAAGGATTCAATATCCTTCCATTCGTTTAAACCATCTCTAGTCATGGTAAGGACATCATCCACAAAGAATAAATTTAGAATCTTATGTATTCTGGAAATATTGACCCCAGATAGTTTCCCCTCTGTTTGTGACTTCTTGAGTAGGAGTCTAAGTCCTTCCATTACTAAAATGAAAAGAAGAGTGGATAAAGGGAAAATTTTCCTTAGTCYTCGCCCACTCTAGAAGAATGGAGTTGGCCCGCCATTGATCAATTTTGCAAAGGAAGTAATGTTAACACAACTCATTATCCRATTTTTAAKCATGAGTCCAAAGCCCRTTTGGAGAGGGATCATCCAAAGAAAATCCCAGTTTACACAATCATAAGCCTTATGCAGATCTAGTTTAAGAATAATTTCTTTCAAATTCATTACTTTGACGTTATGGAGACATTCCTTAGTTGTACCCACTGTGTCCAGAATATGTCTACCCTTTAAGAATCTTAGTTGCTCCCCATATAGAGACCACGATAGGATCGACTCTATCCTATTGGCAATGGTCTTTGAAATAATATTGTAAGCCAGATTACATAGAGCAATCGGTCTAAAATCCCCAAAGGAGGAGGGCTTGCTCACTTTTGGGATGAGAACTAGAAAGGTCGAGTTTAATAACCTTGCCATAGTTTCATTCCTCCTTGACTTCTCCACCACCTCCAGAATGTTGGCCCCTACCAGATCAAAGAAAAAGGGGAAGAATTCTATCATCCACCCATCCGACCCAGGACTTTTTTCCTTAGCAAATCCCTTAAGGATGGATAGAATTTATTCTTTGTTACAGGGTCGCTCAAACATATGAATGTCGTTCTCATCAATAAAGTGGGGAAATAGATGGATTGTGCTCACCTGCTCAACAATCGTGTTATGTCCTGAGTCTTCATAAAAATCTTTAAAATGTCTCACCGCTTCAGTTACAAGAGCCTCTTGGACTGAATGACAAGTGCCAATTTCATCAAAGATCTCCTATATTGTTTTTCGATTTTTCCTATGGCTAGCAAAATGATGGAAGAATTTAGTATTTTGGTCCCCCTACTGTAACCAAGTAGCTCTTCTCTTTTGTCTCCATGTTTCCTCTTCATCCAGTAGGAGCTTATTATGTGCTTCCTCTAATACTTTGATTTGGAGATCTTATTCTGCCATATCAATCCTATAATCCTTTGCAAGATAGCAGATCTCTAGTTTCTCCTCAACTGTGACAAGCTCAAGTTGTTTAAGTTGCATTTGTTATTTCACACAAGCAGTCACTCTCTATTTAAGTTCTTTCAGTTTCCACACAAGTCTTCTTAGGGATGAAGGTTCATCCAAAAACTCCAAGGATATCCAGACCTCTTGGAATACAGCACTAAACCCCAATTCCCCTAGCCAAATGGAGTTCATCTTGAATGAGAAGGATACTTTTCAATGGCCACTCTCGAAATGGAGAAACACAGGTGCATGGTATGAGATATAAGGGTGAGCCACCCAATATCTGTGTCTCCCAATTGACGTGATTAGGGCCTCCGACGTGTAAATTATATCCAAACGTTTGGCTATGCCCTCCATCCCTCCTCTTCCATTACACTAGGTGGGAACAACATCTTTGGGAGTTATATCAACTAACCCATGATCTTGGAAGATGCCTTTGAAATATCTCTCCAATGGGTCAAGTCGAGATTTTTCACCCCACACTTCCCCAACAGACACGATGTAATTTAAATCACCATCAACTATCATATTTTTTTTGGCTAGCATACCACTACTAACCACCTTGTCCCACAAAAAATTTCTATCTAAACACGGGCGGTAATAGTTCACAAAGGAAACTGGTTGATTTACCGCAAGTAGTGTACCTATCAGAAGAATTCCACCACAAGTTTAAAAGGGAGAGAGAGTAAATTTTGAAGTATCCCACTCCAAACAGAGACCCCCAAACTRACCTACAAAKCCTACAGCACAAACCAGCCAACTAGGTCATAAAGAAGTCATGAATGCTATAGATTTTTCTTTCTCTACCAGGGTTTCTTGGAAAAATCAAATATCAAGCATAGTTCTCAACAATAACCTGTGAAGGGAGCATAATTTTGGAGCCCCTCCTACTACCCTAAGGTTTAGTGAGAGAAGAAGCATTATTTGTCCCTAGATAGGGMTTTAATGCCTCTAAGATCCCCTTGTTAAATTTTGTTGTTGTCTTGGTTAATTGAAATTGAAGAACTAACCAACACTTTCCTTTGTGCACTTCTAGTCATTAATGGAGAGATATCTCTCCCYAGCCCGCTCGACCAGTTATTTTCTTCCATGGCTTTGTCTTTACTATTGAGTACCCACCCCCCGGTTCGACCAAAGAATGTATCCACCTCTTGACCAACCTCAGCTCGTCCCTTAAAGATGGGGAGTAGTATAGGAGACAAAATATCTCGGTAAGAAGGTACCAGGGAATCGAGGACCACCCCCAAAGAGATGTACCCAACTTCTGACTCCCTTAATCCATGTGTATCCCTTCCCCTACCTACAACATCGGAAGAAAGACCCAAAGCACCCAGATTGTCCAAGTATGGGTGCAATGTCTGATCTTCACCCCCCAGACCCGGGAAAGTGTCATAACTCCCTTGAGTCTCAACCCTTCATGTTTCTCGTTCAGAGATTTATTGTAAATAAATTTCAAGGTGAGAAACACAAATCAGGAGGGTGGATAGTTTTAAGGTATCAATCTCTAAGGCTGAAAAAGTGGAGAAAAAAGAGGGACATAGTTTTTTTATCTTACCAACTTTTGTGTCTAGTGCAGGTGAAGACGCTACTTCTTTCTGGAGTGGGGAAGACCTAATCCTTTCTACCATGTGAACCACAATATATTTTAATAATCACTTGAGATGTAAGAAATATCCAAACCTTGAAAATACACCATGCCCTCATATCGATCTTCTACATTGACATCTGTTACCTCTCACTCCAACTTATTTCAACTACATGAATCGTTGATCTTCCAAGTGTCGCCATAACCACAATGGCATAGGATACTATTACTCCTTTCAACTTTCAAGTAAAATCCCTTGAAAATACTTGGTCTCTAATTTGGGGCACACTGTGCTCTACCATATACTACTATATATCAATGTTCATGTACATTATTAAGGTAATTTTAAAATCTTTCAAAGAAATATGGAACCCACTTTTAACATTATGGAGTACTTTATTTTTATTTCAAAATGTATCATAATAATTGTGTAATTATAATGATGAGGTTTTAGTAATGTAAATTTAAATAGATTTTTAGTGTGAAGTTTAAGGTTAAAGTTCCATTAGTGAATTAGTGAATAGATAAGTGTGTAKATGTGACAAATATATTTTTATGAACCATGTGGTAGATTAGCCATAGTTCACTCAAAGTTATGTAAATATTGATGTTGAAATATAACAAAATTGGGTCTAAGATGCCCGAGAAGAGCACAATAGTGGTTATGAGTCCACAAGAGGAGAAGAAGAAAAGGAGGTCAATTCTCTACTACGAAGTGTTATCCTAGGAGCCTACATCTATTCTATAATGTGCTTTAAATAAATCCATCCACCTCCTTTGATGTAGAAATCCAATCATGAATGCATGTAGAGGTTGGTGAGGATGTCTACCTCACATAGTTATTTAAGCATGAGCATAGTACAATTTTTATAACGATGTGTAAGAATAATTCATTCTCCTACCTACCTATAAATCACTCTATCATTGTCATTGTCATTCATCATTCTCACCATTCAAATGATAATTCTCTCTAGAAGAGTTCTGATACTACTTTTTCCATTGTTATTCATTATTCATATATAAAGAATGACAAAAAATCAGCACTATGAGCATAGAAGTTGGGAAAGTTAAAAATCCATCACCTATTGATCATTACTTTTCGATGGTTGTTTGAGAGCCAAGGTCAATGTTCCCATGTTATTCCAAAATGTGATCAATGGATTGGGCTCTTTTTGCCTACACTGAAGAGGATTGAAAGGGAAGAAGATCCCTAAAGGATTTTTGAGTAGGGAAAGGGAAGATATTCTTTTTGTTTTGTATGGCAATGGAAGAGAGTGTCATGGTTGATTGATGGATGGCTTAGGTGCTTGGAGTGCTCTATAGTGAGAAAATTGGTTGAACCATGAGAACACTTGGGTTGGATTGAGTGAGTTAAACTCCTATATCTTGTTTTTTTCAACTTAGTGATAGGATAGCTCAACTTGAGGGTGGCATATGCATTGGATATCTATTATTCATTGGAATATTGGTTGTATACAACTAGTTTCATTGATCATGATTCCTTGATAAAAGATAAGTGTTTTATTTATGTATAAATATGTAGTTCAATTCCATTTTTTTATTATGTAAATGTTTGTATTATACATGTGTCTGTGAATGTGCTTAATTAGGAATATGTGAATTTGATACCATGAATCATGTTATTCCATGCTCATTTATTTTGTTTCATTTTCTCCATTGCACCCATGCATGTTTTCAAATGGTTATGAACCTATATGAAAATTTATTTATATCATTTTTGGTGAAATAGTTTTTTGATGGAATGAATTTTAATGAGTTGTTAATACTTACGTGTTATGTGTTATGTGGTTCGGAGGGCATCAGAAGGGACACCAGATGGCAATGGGTTCTTGAACATACTTAGGACCACATGTATATAGTCATAAAACTTGTCAAAATGCACCTTTCATTAAAGCACAAAAAAGACATACTTAGGACCACACACACATAGCCATCAAACATGTCAAAATGTAGCTTTTATTAAAGCATCATAAATACAGAGGATGGTGGAGATTCTTCAACCAAAGGCATCAAATATGATGAATTATAAACCCAATTACGTGAAGGTGATTTATTCAATCAAAGAATTATGGTAAATTAAGTACACATCTCCATGACACAAGCATAGTTAAGGCATAGTGAAACCATAGAATCAATCAAAGCATTGTGGTAAGCTAAAGACACATATCCACAACAGAATCATAATTAAGGCATAGTGAAACCATAAACTCAATCTAAATACCAATAGGAGAGGAGCTAGGTTTATGACACTCGTGAATAGGGGATGACACTAGATAAAGGGCCACCTTGGAAGTGGCCATGATTTCGCGAGTGAGAAAATTATCTAGGAAACTTGAGTCGATGTACACTACGAAAGAAAATCAAGAGGTACCCCAAAAATTTGGGTTAACACCCACTAAATCACCAAACTTATAACCCACAAAACCACTATGTAGTATTCCTATACCCAAGGAAAAACTATGATTATAATTATTGAAGTAACAAAAATTGTAAAATATAAGTAACATAAATAAAGATCTCAAACAAATAAAAAAAGATTGAGGTCACCTACAAATCTAAGTAACTAATATAAGTAACTGAGGAAGATGTCTCTAGTGAATGCCCATAAAAAGTTTAATTATATTTATAAAATGATTTGTTACATATGAAAGGAAAAACCCCACATATGAAAAGGCATACAAATTAGATCACATAAAGAGAATCTAACACCTAATAACTTGATGTTGTGTTTACGTACACAATATGCACTCGTTAAAATAAGTTTTTTCATCAAAGCTAAAATATCAAGAAATAAAGGTTAATGTTGAAAAACTCAACTAAAAATTGAAAATACACGTTGATGCCCAACATAGATCCAAATGTGGAGCATAACAAGTGTTGCATGGCAGCGTAGTCCCTGTGAGGTTGGGATGGGAGTAAATGCGACCTAGTACATAGACGTGGCTAGAAAGTTGAAATACACTTTGTTTGCATGCAGAACATAGTGTTCCCGAATTACTTCTTCGGGAAAAATATAAATAATTTTCAACATTTGAAAGGTTGTTGGACACAAAAATTTTAGCATTACCGAATCAGTTATCTTTAAAAGAAGGGTTCCTTGACACAAAATAAATTGTAATTTATGAAATGATAGGTTCGTGGACAGCATAAACTATACATACCAAAAATGAGATTTTATAAAGTAGATATTTAGTTTTATACATACGAAATATGTACTTTTATAATGGATCACGTGTTGTCGGGTTGGTGGGCTCAAAATTGGGTCTTTGATGTTCTCTGCGATACAAAAATTGAGAATAGGAGTTGTGGACTATAGAAATTTATCAGAAATTAATAAATTATACATACGAAATATGTACTTTTATAAAGTAGATATTTAATTTTATACATACGAAATTTGTACTTTTATAAAGTATGGGGATGAGATTTTATAGAACATGCACGGAGCCCTCATTGGATACTTAAGCTAGTTTTTGGATCGCGGGTTCTCGGGTTGGCGGGCTCAAAATTGGGGTTGTGATGTTCTGTGCCCTACAAATAGCACCGACAGTTCCGCGATACATAAAATGATACATGGAGTTATGGACTATACAAATTCACCATAAATTAATCATGTTTGTTACATATCTGTGGAAATTACATGAACATTTAAAAGCATATAATAGAATAGTAATAACGTGTGTTACATTTAGTTTGCTTTAAAACTAATGTTTTTCTTGGACAAAAAAAATATATAGCATTTTCGAATTAGTTTTCTTTGCACATGTTTTAAAGAGCATTGACGGAGTCCTCATTCCATACTTAACTAGTTTTTGGATCGTGATTTCTCGGGTTGGCAGGCTCAAAAATGGGCCTCTATTGTTCTGTTCCCTACAAATAGCACGGAGAGTTCCGCGACATACAAATTGACAAGAAGACTTGCGAAGTATAGAGACTTTTGATAAAATAAATAATGTATGTTACATATATCTAGAAATTACATCAACATTTAAAAGCATAGAATAGAATAGTAAAAACGTTTGTTACATAGTTTCGTGGAGGAAAAAACAAAGAAATTAGCATTCCCGAACTAGGTATAGGTTCTTGGACACCCAAAAAGTTAGCACACAATAGAATAGTAACAACGTCGTTGAAGACAAAAAAATGAGCATACAATAGGACAGAAGAAATGTAGCAGATCCGAATTAGTTTTCTTTGGAACAAACAAGAAAGGTTGTTGGAAACCCAAAATTTAGTATACAATAAAGGCATTGTCGAATCAGTTTTATTTGGAACAAACAAGAAAGGTTGTTGGAAACCCAAAATTTAGTATACAATAAAGGCATTGTCGAATCAGTTTTCTTTGTAATTTATCAAAAATTAACAATGTTTGTTACATGTTTCTGGAAATTTAAATGTGTTTTTCATAGAGACTGGGATTGGGGCTCTAGCGGACCATAAAAATAAATAAGTACAAGAATTAGGAACGTCAAAAAAAGAAGTGCGTGACGGTAGAGAGGAAGACCTGAAAAGAAGAAATTGGAAGTTATGAGTTTTTGGTTGCAGTTTTCTATTTAAACAAGTCATAACTAGATTGATAAAGAAAACAAGATGACAACATAGACCTAAACTGGATTGATAAAGAAAGCAAGATGTCATTATAGACTTACTATGAAGACGATGCATTTTTTTATTTTTTTTTCAATGGTCAGTAGAGTCCTATTGATCAATTGTTTCCCTTCCTGGACGAGGCTTTCCATTCTCTATTGGAACCATTATTCGATGTGGCTTTTCATGGGGGTTGTGTTGATTTCATCCCGGATTTTGTATGTTGAAAAGGTTGTTTTCTAATTTTCTTAGATCCATTGAAATACTATGTAGACTCTATTCAATTTTTTCATTGTGTTGTGCATAGTCCAGAACCCAGTGCTCGTGGTCATCTAGATGATGTTCAACTATGCTGTAAAACTTTTCGAAATACAACGCCTTTAAAATATCAACTTGTTCCTGGAAGGATTCTTTGGTTATTGACAAGGATTTGAGAATTAAGTTTGGATCTTGAACCTCATTGGTAGTTCCAGCTAAGTCCATCTGCATCAAGCTTGTGAATAAATCTTCCTTTTCTGATATGACTTGTTTACATGATTTGACAATGGCCTCCAGGTTGTTAACTTTCTATTGCCAGCATGCTTGTCCTTTTTTGGTCCACTTTGGGGAGGGGAGTTTCTCTTGTATTCTTTTCAGTTTCGATGTGTTGACGGCATAGTTGGAAAAAGGGGCCAGTATCTGATCACATAAATCTTGTTCATTTTTTAAATTGGCCTCCAAATGTTGGAGGAAATCATTGGCCTTATTTCCAAAGGAAACTAAATTTTGTGATGTTTCCCAGGCTTCAGTAAGTAGCTGCATTCTTTTATTGATTTTATTCTCTACAAGGGATTTAGAGGATGCAAGGAGGGTAGAGGATTCTTTCATCTTGGCTACAATGGTAGAAGGCATGATTTTTTCCAAAGGACTGGAAAAATCTGGGGTTGCAATGAAATATTGCTCATATTCATTGAGGCGTTCTTTCAGATTGGCATTTTCCGTTTCAATTCCTCCAATGGAATCATGAAGAATTTCATTGGTTACCTGGTGAAATGAGGATATTTGGGACGGTCTCATTTCCCCAAATTTAATCTATGTGCGAGATTTGCCTTTTCTGTTTGTTACATCCTTCTTTTCAATGACCATACTTTTAGATTGGCTGTCAAAAATAGCACTCTGGATTACGAAGGATTCATCTATGTCAAAAACGTCGGTATCAAATATTTCCATCATGAATGACCCAATTTTCTGGATGTGCTCGGTTTTAATTTCAAGTTGCAATTTTCCACTTTCAATTTTGGGTTCCTCCGCCTGCCCTGCATTGTTTTTACTCTTCTTCGCCAGCGGAATTTTGAGAGAAATATCAATATTTATGCGAGGAGGGTTCTTATCTCCTCCTCCATTGGAAGATTTATGGGTTTCTTTATTACTGGGGTGGACCGTCGAAGTGATGCTCTGTAACACCCTGTTTCCCCCAGCTTGTAAATATAACTGGACTGGCCAAGAACTATGGCAAACTCATAAATATGAATATGTGATGTAAATGGACCTTGAGGAAAAGGTCAATGAATGTGAATAACATTTTGAATTTATTGTAGAACTGTTGAGAGGGGATGTGCAGAAAAGAGACCACGATGGCAGTGGAGGGCACTGGAAAAGGTGGCGTTAACTTCCACCAAGAATTAACACTGTATTTGGACTCCACTGGCCCGGAGAACCAAAAGCGCCTCGCTGGCCTCGAATTTAATGTCTCACAGGCTGGTAGGTGGATGGCTTAATGAGGGATGGGATGGTGAACCGCCCATCCGTAGAGCCGTCAGGCCTGATCAGCGCGAGGGAAATCGTGCCACACGTAACCTCGCAAGAGGATAAGGTGTATGGTAGAAGTGATTAGGGGGAGACGCGAGGGGAACTCTGGCATTACGCAGAGTGAGTGATAGCAGAGAGGGAGGATTGCAACCTTCGCTCCTGCTCACTGGCAGACAGAGAGACG
>JASDQU011375428.1:11114-24443 GCA_032191745.1 Picea mariana | reverse complement strand
TTAAGAGCCAACATGACCTATTTTGGCTGGCATTCAGAGATTTTTCCAGAGACATCTTGGTATGAGCCGAGGTTGGTTCCCCATGGAGAACAGGATCGTCCACATGCAAAACCGGTTCACTCTAATTGACATAAAGGTTTCAAAGATCAATTCTAATGTCAACACATTGGTTGCGAAGACCAATTCTTTGGAAAGTTGGGTTGCTATGCTCGTAGACATGCCACAACAACTCTCTTAGCTTGTATCCCACTTCCTACTCGATGCGGTCAATTGGTAGTAGTTGCATGTGGAACTCATTAGTGGTGACTCATTTGCAGGCTAAATCACATGGTTCGAGTTCAAATTCGGGTTCAACAAAGATTAGGTCCAATTCAAGTTCGAATTTTCTGATGAGGTTTGAATAAGGTTCGCCATCAAGTTCGGATATATATATATATAATCTTTAAAATAAAATATAAGTTATAACAAAATTCATATATAGTAATAAGTTTATATTATTATAAAAAAATTATATAAAAAAATATTATGTTATATGAAGTAATCTATAAATTTATGTTCATATAAAGAATTAAAGTAATAAAGTTTAACTTATTTAATGGATAACTTAGCTTAGCAGATAACTTATTTAACTATCTCTTATTAATAAAATAAAAGGTGAACCTTACCAAATTCTTGTATGGATAATATGACATGAATGGATTCCTTCCACCATTAGTTATTACAGACCGTCTACTAAAAGCAAGGTATTCACGATAACATATAGATCGTTTCGTGGTTGTAATATTAGTATTGAGGGAGGGAGGATGTGTAGTGGTTGCACAAGCAGGCTATTGACTGATCTCAAGCGGCTGGAAGATAATCCCCTTATGGGTTTTAGCGGAGCTCCTCGTGAGGACAATATTATGTCGTGGGATGCTATTATCTTCGGGTACGCGTGTTGGCGCTTCAACCATTTGTCTCTTTAATTCATCAATAATGTTTCAGGTTTTTAGCTTCATAAAACTGAATTGATATTAAATATGCCCAGTTTGTAAAGGTTTGGATTCGACGTCAAGTGTTAAATAAAAATCCAAACGCAACTCGTTCGACTCTTTCTTGCTCGACTTCTGCAGCGTCCAGCGATTGGAAAAGAAGAAAAGACAGCCATGGCGAATGAAGACGAAGAATGAGTCGATGAGTATAATTTTGGACATTGGTGCGTTCTAGGTTCGAACCTAAACCGAACATTAGCCGAACCTGAGCCGAATTTGAACGTTGTTTTGAGGATCGCCGAACTTCGAACCTCAACGTTCAAGTTCAGCGAACCCTGTGACTTAGTTTGCAGAGAGAGGGCATCACAATAGGCCACCCTTTTAGGATCATCAAAACAATTTGTGGCATAGGTTTCCTAAAGTTGATCTAAACAAGTTTGATGGTACTAACCAATAGGTTGGGTTACCTAGATGGAACACTACTATTCCCTCCATGACATTATAGATGACTTCATGAAACTTAGAGTGGGTTTGTTATACTTGGATAGGGAGTGTCATTAATAGTGGCAATCGTATAATAAGTCCTATGGGGGGTACATTGTCTGGAGCCAATTGATAAAATCCATCTATGGTTGATCTGAAACAAACATTCATATTTTGGAAAGGTTGACCAAGTTGCACTATATCGACATAGTGGAAGATTTTATAGTGGCTTTTGAACAATTGGCCGTCTACACAAAGGGCATGCTCGATTCTTGGATAGGGAGCGCTAGCAATACTGGTAATGGCACAAGAAGTCTTATGGGGGGTATATTGTCTGGAGCCAATTGGTAAAAGCCATCTATGCTCGATTTGAAAGGAACACTCATTTTTTGGGAAGGTTGACCAAGTTGCACTATATCGACATAGTGGAAAATTTTATAGTGGCCTTCGAGCAATTGTTTATTTGCACAGAGGGCATGATTGATTCTTTTTTCAAAGAGTGTTTTCTCAATGGTCTAAAAGAGGAGATTAGGGCACAATTCTTGATGGTTCACCTAACTACTTGGTTGGAGGCCTCTCAATGGATTGGTGTTAATGTGAATGAAAATATTGTCTGCTGTTTGTTGCTGTAATTTATATTTGAGATCAGCCCTAAGGCTGAATATTCATAGGGTTTGGATCCGAGAAACCTCCATTGTGTACTGAAATTTCAGAATTGCATTTAAAGTCAGAATTTTGAAATTTCTACATCTTTCTTGTTAATTCACTCACGGGTTTATTATCTTCAATGAAGATCTTGTAAATCTTCCTCAACTAATCCCAAAAAGGCTTAGAGCCATTAAAGTGTTGACAATCATCCATTTTCTTCACATAATATCGGGTGAAATCTACTTTCAAAGTTACCTCAAGTAAGTATTTGATGAAAGCATCTTGGAGATCTCCATTAACTAAGAGTTTGAAAAAATGTATGGTGGRTTGTTGGTCGTGCTAGTATCATAAACAAAAGCAATCACATCTGAAGAAATACAAGCATCAAGTGTGAAGAAGACATAACAACGAGAKTAATATTTGGGGAAAACAATCAATCCTACTGCTTTTCAATAATGATATTTATATATGGGTTTTGTAATCATACATAATTAAGTAATAATACAATATGTAAGACAATAAGGATATTATATATGGGTTTTGTTATCATACACCATTAAATAATAATACATGTAAGATATAGACACAAGCATTAGGGAAAAGGGCCGACGACATTACATAAATGGACCTACAACATCTCTCCTAACCCAAAACACTTGATTCATCCCTAAAGCAACCAAATCAACAAAATTGTGGGTCAGAAGTGCAAAGGCAATTCAAAAGACTACGTCAACCAGCCCCAACAACCACAATGAATTTGTAACAGAAGTGCCCGTATTTTCTTGTTGACCATGCACACCAAAATTCTTGTGTTTGTTGTAACATTGACCAACTCGATTGGATACATGTATACAAAGTTCATTGTAAATTCATAACATTTTTGGCATAAACTCGCTTGGTTGCCTTGGATACATGTATACAAAGCTCATTGTGAATTCATAGCATTTTTGGCATAAACTCGTTTGGTCTGCTGAGGCAATCACTGCTCTTTAGTCAAGCCATTGAGGTCGTGCTTCAAACTCTAGACGCCTTTGGTGCAACGAGTACTTTGTTAGGATATTAGATATTGGGGGTCTGATTAAGACCAATTTGGTCTAATGTGTCAGTCGTGTGTACTTTTGTACTTTAGTAATTTGACAATCACCATTCTATTTTGGGCACATCAACAGTCCTCCTATTCTTGATATTCACAACACTTGATCTTCTCTCAAAAGGGTTCTACCACATAAATTATGTTGTCTTGATATTTGATCCATGTGTGAGTTAGTTCTCTTTGTTTTTGGACCTTGTAATTTTTCCACCAATTGATTTCTAACATGGTATTAAAAGTCCTGTGAGGTTAGACCCTATTTTGATAGAGGTAAAAGGTAGCTTGGAAGAACTATGAAGGTTTTTCAAGTGCATGTTGAAGATGCATTGCTCATTTGAATGATCAAGCTTGGTATTTGTCTTTAGTGATTGAAATCAGACTGGTGTTGAAGATCCTTTCTTTTAAAATTAGACTTGCCAAGCTCTTGTTATCAGTGCTTGAAGATTTGAGCATAATGTTCTATTTTGTTGAAATTTGTGGATTTTGGAGAAAATCTAACCATTCTATTGCATCTGGAACGTTCATTTCCAATGGGTTTGCCTTTTGTTTCGTCCAAAAGGTCTGTGTTTGCCCGATATTTGAAGATTTTTCTCCAATCAGTCTTGGTCGTCTATCTCAAAAGTTGGGGCAAAAGAGAACTACAACAAGGGTAATTTTTACTGGGAGTTGTTGGGGGCAAAAAGAAGGGAGGATTTTGTCTGGTAAGGAAATGTTTTTAGGGAAACTAAAGAGCTGAGAGAATTCTTTTGGTAGGGGGACATTCTTGGAGTTGAGAGTTTGCACCTGAATGCAACCAAAAGTGTTGGGTTTTAGTTGTTTTCCAGAACTTAGAAGGTGTTTTTCTAGGTTGGAGAGAAGGCATGTCCATGGTAAATTTGGTTTGGAACTTAGTTTTCTTTCTTTCTGGAGTTCGTTAAAGATGGCAAGCTTGAAAAGTAGAACGTTTTTTAGATTCTCAAAGGTTTGTTTGTCAGGGGAGGCATGTAAATGTTTCTGGGTTTGAGGTGACAAGATGATATTTTGACTTGGGCGTCTCAAGGCATATTTTAACTTCAAGTGATGGAAGGACTTGTGGTTGGAGGGCATGGGGATGCACAACTAAAACTAACAAGCAGTAAGACGTTTGTGTTAAAAAATGTTCTTTTCTTTCTTGGTCTAAGTAAGATTTGCGTTCTGTCAGTCAAATTGTAGAGCAAAGTGTGCATGTGGGATTGTTGTTCACAATAGGAAAATGCATGGTGAAGGACAAGAGGAGTGGGGAGGTTATTGCTTCAGGAATGGAGGATCAAGGGTTTTACGGGTTTCAAGATGTGGCCATCACTGATATAAAGGATGTGCTAGTGAGAAATTAAAAGGAGTTGGTGGACAGTGGATTGCAAGTGTTAGTTCACTTTGGCGTCAAAGGTATGGGCATTTAAACTTTTAACATTTTTCGTTTTTTAGTAAGTTAAAGATGGTAGTTGGTAGTTGGTCTGTATTATGTTTAGGAGGAAGGGATGTGTGTAACATGTGTGGCAAGGGAGCATCACAAGGTGCTTTTTGATACCAAATCTTGGAGAGCATGGAGAGCATTGTAGCTTGTGCATGTGGAGGTTTTTGGTTCAATGAATATGCCATCATTGGTGGATGGCAGATATTTTTTGCTTCTTGTTGAAGAAATTTTATATAAAATGTGGGATTTCTTTCTTAAAGAAAACCCAGGTGCATTAGGAGCATTTAGGAAATTGAATGTTGTAGTTGAAAAATAAGTTGGTAAAGGGATCGATGTTCTCTGGTAAAAAACGAAGGGAAGTTTGTGGAGCTTTTTGACTTTTGTAAGAGGGAGTCAAGAGGCAAACAACTCAAATTTGATGGCGAAAGAAATAGATGGGGATACAAATAGAGAAGAGTATGCTATAGGGAGAAGCGCTTCTGGATACATATGGGTGGAAGCAATGCATGCAACAATTTATTTGTTGAATAGGAGTCCCGCTAGAGGAGTGAAAGAGCCACATTCTGAGGTGGCATGGATTGGGGGATAACCAAAGGTAAATCATTTTAAGATATTTGGTTCAGTTGCTTATAAGTTGAGACTGGAGGAAACCAAGCACATATTTAATTCCATGGGTAGAAAATTCTTGTTTGTTGGCTACTTCGTCCAAACAAAAACATATAGGGTTTTGGATCCTTGTATAAATCAGAATTTTGTGAATAAGAATTTGAGAATAAATGAAAAACCAGATCTGAATCAGGTTATTTCACTCTCAGAAATGGATGGTAGCTGTTTGTTTGAAGCTGGAAGGTCTACAAGGAAAACAGGTGCAGGTTGTTGGGCAATCATCATGTGATGATGTATAAGTTACACATGGGGCAGGAGAGCTCCAGGAGAAGCAGGAAATGGTGCTGGTTTTGATGGTAAAGTAGAGAGGTACAGGTTCGAAGGCACGATGGAGTAAAATATTTCACAACTGAGTGACGAGGGAGAAAGTGGAAGGCCAAAGAGAGAAGGTATGCGGGGTACAGAAACAGGTTTCTTTTGATTTGTTGTATGCTGGTTTAAATGTTGTGGAATACTGGTTTGCTGCAAAATGAGGTGGTAAATTTGAGTGGATAGATATTACTTATTGCTCCTATAGTGAGGATGGGCATATGCTGATCAATACAAGCCACAAGAATACGAATTGGTTGGAAGATATGGAAGTTGAATGTAAAAAAGTGTTATAGTTCAGCCACAAGAAGTGTAGTTTGCATGTGAGAAGGATCTTATGGGTGGAACTCTTTATACATTATGACAGGTTCCAAAGGATAGGTTCTTATAGATTAATATACTTTGGTATATAGGTTTAGAGCATCTACATATGTGATAGGTATGCTGAAAATTTCAATGAACATTGACTCTTATTCGGCCGATGAGTCAATGGCGTAGACAAGTGGTTGGTGGCTTGGCATATCTTGCATCAATTGGGGTAATTACAGGTTGTGTAGCTAGCATTCTCTCTCATTTTGTGGCAGCTCCAGAATCAGATTTTTGGAGTGCATTTGAGAGAGGCATGTGGTGTAAATAAGAAGCATCAGGGTGTGAGATCGTGGATATTGGTTATGAGGATTTCCACAGGTTGACTTCCATTACATCATATTCAATTACTGATCGATTACACAACTCAGAGTTGTGCTGCAAACATCTTCTATGACACTTGATTTAGATAAGTTTGTAATGTTGGAAGGGCTGGTGATAAAATTAACTTAGTCTAATGGTCATATCATATATTTTTTAGGAGATTAGATAATAAAGTGACTTAAGTTGTCGATGGAGTCACATGTCGTATTAATAAATTAATGTTAGAACATACAAAGTATTACTTAGGTTATGTCATAACACAATAATAGGTGGTTGTATGGATGATTGTCTCCTTCATGAGACATATCGTTGTTGGATAATCTCAAATATCTCTCTTGTTCTCTACAAGTATTCTATTCTGTGGATGTGTATGTGCAAGTTCAATGCTTAAAAAATAGAGGGCATTTAGTGGATCTTTTCACCTTGCTCTGTTAATATTAGATGGCATTGATTTTATTTGAAATACATCAAAATTATTATTTAAGGTTATGTTTTTGGTGGATGAGTGTGAATGATAACAATCTACTAGTTATTGAGTACTATTTTAACATGTTATTTCTTGTGCAAGAATTGAATGACATTCCAGTTAAATAAGGTATACGTTTTGAACCAAGTTGTATTGACTGAAGCAATTAAAGAATTAAATTTGATTTTATATGGCTGAAACAAGAGATGCTGGGAAGTTGGCTAAAGAGGGTGGCTGAAACATTCTTGTGTACTTGTGGTTGGACAAGTTTAAATGGTTTTTGTGGTGATCAGTACTTTGTATTCATTTCATTTCTGTTATGAAAGATTATGGTGCTACTTAAAATTCCTTTGAATAGTAATAAGAGTCGTGTAACTAAATAATATACAGCCATATAGCAGACGTGCAAATTGAAATTCCTGAGCTTGCTAAAAACATTGGACTTTAAAGTTATGAAGTGCTGCAAAAATATTGGTGCCAAACTGGACTATTGATTTTATGATAGCATATTTAAATCTTGCATTAAGCAGATAACCAAACTTTATACTAATTTCTATATATTCTCTGAATCTTGTATGAGCTAAAGATGCAAATGGACGGATTGAATGTCATCACTAGTAAGTAGAATTTTTCCTGTTTGTCTTCTAATTCTGTTTCTTTTTCTGCAGCTACAAATGCTCAAACCCAAAAGATATGGAGCAGAGCACCGGCCAAATTTAAGTGGAGAGGGGGAGGAATTTATTTACCATTCGAAGGGCCATGCATTAAATCCCGGCCAGAGAGGCTGGACACGCTATGAACCATGGCAGCCAACTAAAATCTGAAGAGTTCTATGGCTTCTTACTAAATGAATGCATTGGAGAAAGTTGCTATCTATAACAATAATGTCAATCTACATTAATGGAACTTTACAATCAGGGTTCTTATTCTCTGTAATTGCTTCTGATAATGAATTTCTTCCCTTTTAATGTGATTGCTTCCAAAGGTTTGTGCGTTCTTGTGACATTACTTTTGTTCTGTTGTCCCCTTCAGTTTAGTGGATTAGTTTTGAAGGAAGGAAACATGGTTTTCTGGAATACGAGGAATTTCATATTGAACCTTTCTGTAGCTTCCAAAACTTGATAAAAGTTAGTAGGAAGTTATATGGCATATAAAATTTTAGAAAGAGGATCTATTTTCTATAACAAATGGAAATTCATTGCATATAAGTTCTTATAGTGCCTTACTCGAAAAGCAGAAGGAATTGATATAACAGAGTTACCTGCTCTGGTATGTGGCTCCCCAGCCTGCTTCCCTTTCCCTTTTAGGATCCAGGGATTGGAATATCAACCAAAGTGTGTATGTATTCAGTAATAATGTTTCAAGGCAACACCCACCTATCATGCACAGCATGCAATAAGTTGCTTATCCCTAGACAAATATCTGGTCCAGGGGGATGGATTTAATGCCCTTTGTGCATAATAGATAGGGCACACCATGTTTCAATATACATTCTTGGAACTTCAAGTCTTCAGTTCTTATCTTCATCGTTGCACTTGATACTTTAATGGATAACTTCTCTTTTATTTGATTTTATTTGAATTTAATTTCACAAGGTGCAAGGGTTTTTTCAATATTAGTTTAGTCTCTTGTTTGCCTCCATTAAGTAGGAGAGAACCTTCATTTTTTAAAGACTGGAATTTATATCCTAATACCCTAGGAGTTTGATTGGGCAAATCATAAATCTAGTGAAATCTTATTTCAACTTGGAAAAAATGCAGCCATCGTTGTGTTGGACATTGTAATGTTTTTTTTTTTTGTGTATTTAAGAGTAATGTTGTAACGTATTAAAGTGAGAAATATTTTTTTATGTAATAAATGACATTTAAGTTAATGTTATCAATGACATTGGGGGAGCGGTTCCTAATGAGAATAACAGAAGTTGCTTAATATATATATATATATATATATATATATATATATATATATATATATATATATATATATATATGACAACCTTGTATGTCATTTCTAAGCATAAGCACAATGATATGGTAGTAGGTACATATCTTCATATCTTTCTTTCTGTCACATTGCCTCTTTACATATTCTCCATATTTTAGTTTAACACGGTATCATGGCCACCTTGATTGTGGTGTTAGGCATCTATAGAGAATTGTGCTCTGGGATGGGAAGTGGTTGAACTAACCCTGCTGGAAGAGTCTTCTTTGACTTGTTTTGCTGACAAGTCGCACACTCATTGATATGCCTAATCACATCCTGTTTGAGACCCTTCCAAGAGAATCTCTCTCTGACCTGCCTGTAGGTTTTGAAAAACCCATGATGGCCTGCTAGTGGGGAGTCATGTACTGTAGCCAAAATCTTCTTCCTGAGACTCGATCCTGGCACTAGATAGACTCGGTCTTTGTAGAAGATGACGTCGTCAAATGACTCTGTAGATGTCGTCCTGTACCTTCCCATCCAAAATCTCGCAAGCGAACTTGTTCTTGGAATATTCCACTAACAAGTGGGATTTCCAATCTAATGAAATCTCCATAAGGTAACAAGCTGTTGGTCTCCTAGACAATGCATCCACCACAATGTTATTCTTACCCTTGACATACTCTGTCAAAATCAAAGGGCTGGACCTTTGTCACTCACTTCTGCTGACGCTCATTGAGATCCTTCCGCTGAAGGAAATACTTCAAGTTGTTATGGTCTGTCTTGACCATAAATTTGTTGTCCACCAAGTACTGTCTGAATTTGGTCAAGGCATGCATGATTGCAAGCATTTCCTTGTCATAGATCGAGTACAACCTCTCGTGCTGACTTAGCTTCATGCTCTCAAACATAATGGGGTATCCCCCCTGCATCAACACTGCTCCGATCCCCTCTCCTAATGCATCACACTCCAGTACAAACGACAATGTGAAGTACGACAACGCTAACATTGGGCATGTGCCCATGACTTCCTTCATGTGATCAAATGCCTTCTGTGACTCGTCGGTCCAAATGAAGGCCCTCCTGTCTGGTGAGATCGGTGAGTGGTGCCTCCTATTGTGAAAAACCTCTCACAAACCTCCTGTAATAGCTGCATAGCCCAAAGAAACTCCTCAACTCTGTCACGTTCTTGGGCATTGGCCAATCCAAAATGGCCTTGATCTTCTCTTGGTGCACCTATACCCCCTGTGCACTGATAATGTGGCCCAAATATAGTAGCTTTGTCATGCCAAAATCACACTTTGACTCCTTGACATATAGTGACTGTGATCCCATGATGTCGAGTACCTCATCCAAGTGCCTCAGGCTCCTGCCATGTCTTGTTGTAGATCAAGATGTTGTCGAAGAATACCAATAATGATTTCCTCAAGTAATCCCTGAAAATATGGTTCATGCAAGACTGAAATGTAGCTTGTGCATTGGTTAGCACAAATGGCATAAACATAAACTCAAAATGACCAAAATGGTATCAAAATGTTGTCTTCTCTATGTCCTGCTCTCGAATGTGGATATGATGATATCCAAAGCGTAGATCAATCTTAGAGAAGAAAACTACCCCATGCAGTTCGTCCATCAACTCATCAATGCTTGGGATAGGATACCAATTTTTGATGGTTTTCTTGTTCAAACCCTGGTAGTCTATACACATGCTCATGGTACCATCCTTCTTCAGGACTAAGACAACTGAAGAAGCAAATGGAATACTGCTAGGTTTGATGTGTCCCATCGCTAGCAATTCCTTGATTTCTTTCTCTATCTCATCCTTGAACCTCCGAGGATGACGATAGGGTGCCGTAATCATGGGTTTAACACCCTCCTCCAACTCAATGCTGTGCTCAAACCCCTTGTCAAGTGGTCTCCCTGGTGGAATCAGACCAAAAACCTGCTGATGTCGCCCCAACAAAGTCCCGATATCTGTCTGATACTGCTGCTGACCATCTATATCCCTCCGTGTGGTGATCAAGCACTCTGTTGTATAAGCTACCTCCCCATGCCTGAAGATCCTCTCCATCCTCTTGGCCAAAACTATCCTGGGTGCTCCTGTCGACATGCCCCTCAGCAAAATCCTCTTCCTCTCACTGTCTCTGAACCCCATCTCAAGGGTTTGGTAGTTGGTCATGATCTTTCCCAAGGTGATCAACCACCAGACTCCCAACACCACATTTGTGTCAGATAGGTCAACTACATAAAATGTCTCTCACGGTGTAGTTACCTAGCTTTACCTCCAAGTTCGAGACTCTGTCTATACACTTCACTGTGTGTCCATCTACTACTGCAACATCAAACCCCTCAAACTCCTCTGTCTGAAGTGCTCGCCTCGATACCAATGAAGCATCAATGAAGTTGTGGGTGGCCCCACCATCTATCAGGGAAATTGCTTGCTGTCCTTGAATAGTCCCTCTGATCTGGAGGGTGTCATACCTGGGAATACCAGAAAGGGTCGCTATGACTCCCCCCTTTGCTGGTGCCCGTCTGTTAGCTTTCTCACGAGGATGTGGTACTATCAGTGGTTGGGCCCCTACTGGTGTCGGTGGTCTCCGTGGAGGCTTCTCCTCTGCCTTTGATGGCTCCTCCTCTGAGCTAGTGGATTCACTGTCATGTTCCCCCTCATCACTATCCACACTGTCTGTTGCCACCTCAATATAATGGATCTCTCCCTTGCCCATGCACCTGTGGCTGGGGACCCAAGGGTCCTTGCAGGTGAAGCAGAGCTTCTTCCTCACAAGGTCTCGCCTTGTCTCATTATCCAACTTCTCCTTGCCCTTCCATTCTCTCTGGAATGGATTCTTGTCTCTGTCTTATGGCACAAAGGGTTTGGAGGAAATTTTAGTTTTTGGCACTGAGTCTGCTAGATCTCTAGTGCGTAGGATGGCATCTTGTAATGTGTGAGGCCTGTAGGCCTTTACCCATCCTCTCAAGGGTTCTGTGAGCCCCTCTGTGAAAACCATGACCAAACTGGGCTCTAAAATATCTGTCATCGCCACGGCTACCATCTGGAACTCTGTGATGAATGCCTCTGGCGTGCCAGCATGCCTCAACTGAGCTAAGTCCCTGAAATGGATATCTGGATCCCTCCCGTCGAACATGTCCATGATTCTCTCTGTGAATTCCTTGTAAGAAGTGATGTGACTGTGACCCAACGTTACCAGTCCATGATGCCACCACTCATGTGCCTCACCCTCCAAATGCAGGGTAGCGAAACTAATGTCCTTAGTCTCTGTCATTTGGTTGAGCTTGTAGTATGTGTCCAGTTTTTGTACCCAAGCTCCGGCAATGCATTTGGATGATTCGTCGAAATAAGGTATAATGAGTTTATCGACTTTCCGGATGAAGTCTATGTTATGCCCTTGCTGCTGCTGTCCTCCCCTCTGAGTATCTTTGGGATGGTTCCTGAGCCCGAGTCCACAATACTCGACTAGGGTCGTGTCCTGACGAAAATTTGGTCCCAATGCTGCATACTCTCTCCTATACTCAGAAATATCCTCTGCCTATGTGGGCTGCCTCTGTGCTATTGGGTGATGTGCTGCTGTTAGGGGTGCCCTATGGAAACTAGGGAATAATGGTACGGGAATCCTACTCGAGGATGTATATGTGTGAGTAGGTAAATGGGGTTTGCTGCTTGCCCCTGAGTTCCCCTGTGCTGCATGTGGGGCATGTGTGCCTAGTGTGCTTCCTATGGCCAACCTATTGGCCATCTGTGCCAACCACTGAGTCATAACCCGCTGACTGACCACTAAGTTGTTGAGTACCTACATGAAGGCTGTCTTTGGTTCCATGGGGAACTTTCCACTGCCCTCTGGTCTCTCATATCTGTCTCCTATCATCCTCGCTGCCTCACACTTTGCCTCGCGCTGCGCCCTTCTCTCTGCTTCCCTATGCGCCTCTTCCTCTTCCTCTGAACTGGGAGGAAAGGGGGGGTAATTTGGCCTAGGCCTCCTCTCCCTGCGTTTGTTGTAAGTGACATATTCGTCACCTACGTGCTCACGACCCTCTGGGTCTTCTGCTGAACCCATCAACTTTAGTCATAGGCTGGCACGACTAACGCTTTGATACCATTATAATATCCCCAATTCTGCAGATCATAATATATGCCTCAATTGACTATTATTTGCTGCTGGCACTGATACACTTTAGGTTTTTGGATGCTTTTAGTGATTGGTTTGAACATGCGTGGTGATTTTGCATGGTTACAATTGTTTAACAATATATAAGCAAGTACGCAAAAGATAAAGACACAAAACAACTGCAACAATGTATTATGAAAATCACTGGGTACAATGCCGCATGCGGCTAAGTAAAATAAATCTCTCGGCGAGATCAAAGACAAAAGGATCTTAGCCAAAATACAATAAGCAAATTGAAACAATGATATCCGAAAATAGAAGAATGCTGCTGGATCAATGGATGAGCTGTAGGATATGTTGCATGCTACGACAACTCATATGACAACCGTTGCAAGACTAGAAAGTTCACCCAGGTGGCTAAATTCATCGGATCTGCCTGGAATTTGTCTCAAACAGTGCGCCCTGACCTCATACACACTCTCGGTGTCTGTTTGACTGAAGATCGGCCCTCTACTGATCTGTACGAACCC
>JASDQU011375427.1:13948-24443 GCA_032191745.1 Picea mariana | reverse complement strand
TATATTGTAATTTCATTGTAAATCTGGACCGTTCATTATAAGGTCGCAGATCTAATGGTAGATATTATGTTAGGTTTTTTTCCCTAGAAGGCAACCCTCTTTTATGAGGGAAATGTATTGCGGCTATGGTTGAGTGTGAATATTGTATTATGAGATAGGAGACTGTGAGAGAAAGAAGAGAAAGTTACAACAAGTTTGCTATAGGTTGTATCCCTTCATATGCTGGATAATAATAAGGGAAGGACCTGACAATTTCTCTGGTGGATGTAGCCCACACTGGGTGAACCACATAAATATGTGTCTCTATTGTATTGTGTATCTTCTTTGTTTTGTTTCCGCATTTGTTTTATTTTATTGCTCCATGGTCCTATTTTTCTAACAATCCTGTCCCAACTCTTTATCCTCTGTTTGCCTTTACTTCTCCTCTCAACTTGCAGTTCGTCCCACCATAGTGTTGCATGCCCTTTTAGCCTGGTGACTACCTGCTTCACCTTCTTCTCCTCATCGACATATTCATAGTCGAAGTGTTTGTCCATGGAACTTATCCAGTCCAACAGTTCTTCAGCATCTAGATTTCCCTCATACATGGGGACCTCTATCTTAGCTCTGCCTCCCAATCTGGCAACTGCTCTCAACAAACATTCTTCTACAACATCCTCTCCTCCATCTTCTTCAACCTCAACCTCTTAACTTTCTGCATCACTGGCATCCCCAACGTCAGGTGCTCTTCTCTATGCTACTTCCATTGTTTCCAATCGGGCGCAAAGCTCTTGCATCTCCCTCTCTACCACACGGTTGGCTAAAGGCAGCTCTTGTCTTATTGGCGAAATTATGTCGACTATCTATCACACACAGAGTATAGCTACAAGTTCTCTATCTCCTTCTTTTCCTCCTTCGCCTGAAGTCTACAGATGAAAAAATTAGGCTCTGATACCACATGATGTAGACCCCCTATCCCTCTTAAGGGTTATGTGACTTCTCGGTCATGATCTTTTGGTTCCAGAGATGAAATGGCTCTTCTGGTTCCAAACTAGAACCCTTCGAATGAACACATAGGTCCCCCCACAAATGCTCAGTTGGATTTTCCAAGTACCAAGCGTGAGCTCCCACAGTACATGACCAAGACTCGTGACCACACCCTTATCCTTCTTGCCTTTTATGAATCATGATTTGGGAATCCCTGGTTGTCGAAATGCTGAAATGTCTTGACGTTCAATCAATGACTCACAATAATTCATAGGATCTACGGTCCACGTCTGGCCTCGCTATTTCACTATTTCACGATTCAAGGTTTGGGAGACAACGACCTCTGTCCTTCCAACTTGCGATACCTGAGATCGTGATGTGGGCCAATGGTCTAGATCTACCTTTGATCGACGGTTTAGGTCGAATCGCGATCTCGCGGCTCGGGGGTTTGAAGCACAAAGAACTCCGCCTGCCAGCTTGCGATACCTAAAATCGTGATGTGGACCAACAGTCCAGATATGCCTATGATCAATGGTTCAAGTCGAATTGTGATCTTGTGACTAGGGGGTTTGAAGCATAAATAAATCTGCCTCCTAGCTCGCGGTACCCGATTTCACAAAATGAACTAATGGTCAAATCTATCTGAGATCGATGGTCACTATTCCTCGTGAGCTTTGGACGTCAAGAAGCCCTCGCCACTAACCTCCTTACAGCTCCAGCTTATCCAATGACTTGCGGGGTTTCAATGTTTCTCCTCGAGGACTCTCCACCGTACATTTAGATCTTTGAGATCTCCCCTCCTAGATCTACACAGGGTTAAATCCTATGCTCCTACCTCAAATTGGACGGTCTGCGGGATTCTCCATCGTGATCCAACACTCGAAGGCGTTCTTCCTCCTGAGATTTTACTCGCTTCAGACTTAGAATATTTTCTAAGTCTTCGAAGACTCAGTCTTCGCTTCTTCCAGGGAATGAGTTCCTGGATCTCAATAACACTTTCTGAAGTGTTGTTCGTCCTGATCTTTCTCTAGTTTAGACTTCGATTTCCCTCGCACTCCTTGCGTCTGAGGGATTTTGATAACTTAGATCCACGATATTTCTCACTGAGAAATTCCTCCTGATTTTCTTACATTCCTCTCTGGCTCGATGCACACCTTGCAGAACTTCCAATGAAGAGAAACAATTGAAGTTGGAAATACTTAGTTCCATCCACTTGTTCATGAAAACAGAAATGACAGGAAAACACACACAGTCCACACACCATACATTGGGATCAATTTTCCTTCTGTTATATTCACAAGTGCCCAATGGCTACATAATACATTCAAAATTACAGTAACTCAAAAAACTGAGATCTCCTGCTAACTCCCAGTTCTCTCTTACAGCTAATTTCTCTCTGTATTACAGCTCTCTCCAATTGGGCGTACAAACTTCTACTTAACTCAGAAAGATTCCTAGTTTTTCCCCTAGCTACTTGCCTACTCTGAAATTCATCCTATGCTATCTTAGTGCAGTCGCATTCCAGAGCCGTAGTGGAAAATCCTTCTCTATTTATGATTTCAAAACTTGCCTTAAAGGGTAAAATTTGACACTAGTTCAAGCGTGCCTCCAAAGGTAAATTTCGGCACTGAGTGAAGGCGGATTTCGAAATCGGTTGCAACTGTCAACGTTGAATTTCTAGAAGAACTCTCACATGTTGAGTGGTCCTGCCTCTGTGCACTTGCCAACGATGCTCCTGCATCACCAATCATGCATCAATGACTCATCAATATTTACCAACATCATCAACTATACACCTCATGTATGTGCCAACTCATCAACTACTTGTCTCAACCATGTACCCAACATGTACCTCAACCATATAAAAAATACATATACAAATATAACCATAAAAACTTCTCTAGGAATGCATCACACTATCCATAACCAAATACCATAAACCATTATATCAAACCATGTGCCACAACCTCACTTTTATACAACCTCTATCTGTAACATACCTCAACCAAAATCCCTCATCAATTTCATCATCCAAATCTGATTTGTAAATCTGTAAGATACCTGGTGTATATGATAACATGCATGGAAACCTTCCTTAACGTTAACAACAAGAGACTATATTTTTCATCAAACTTTACTTTAGTCTCACATGACTAATTTTGGATTAGTCAACAACCCTAACTTGCAATAATCATAACTATGTACCTTTAATGAATAAAGATATGAAAATAGTACACAATATTCGTCAGTGTCTTTTATGTAATTCCTCCGGGTTTCACTACTTGGAACCTCTCAGAAAATGAGTTATAGAAAAAATAGCATACCTTGTTGAATTTTGGCTTATTCTAGAGAACAAATTTGTAGATCATTCCCTGCACGGAATATTTGTTCTATGGATGTGAAAATGGTACACAGAATACTACAGATGTACTCTAACCAATACATTTGGTCTTACACAATTTGGATATGTTATAAAGACATTATGATTTTTTTACCCAAAACACTTGTTTTGGACTAGCTACAAACCTTATTTTCCATGGAGTGTAACTCCCAAAATACAACAATCCACATTCTGAAAGTTTTATCACAATTACTTGGATATGTTTTCTCAATGGTCTCCATATTCCATTGTCTGAATCATTCTAGAAAAAAATTTATTGTGAAAATGGTGAGATGACATATAAATAACATACCTTAGAAAGCATCATCAAAAGATGTTATCCTCCCTTGAATTTTTGCCTTGTTTACTTCACCTTACCTCAACAATTCTCCTTAGATATCATTTGGTTACCTTAGTAACTTTTAGATATTCAATATGCTCAATGGATACAAATGGGAGACCCTTTCTCTCTTATTTATACTCTCCAAGTAGTTTCCTCTAGAAGTATCCACTTAACCACTTTGTCCACTTAGCCCCTTTGTCCACTTAACCACTTTGACTACTTTATTATTCAAACAAATTCTCTTTACTCAAAACTTCATGTTGCAACTAACTTTTATATAATTATTCAATTCATAGTTTCTTTTCCCTTAACTAACTTCTTGTTGGAACCATTTTATTATGTAATTTAGTTCTTGGTCAACCACTTTGACTATTCAATCTTCTCATCACAACTACTTTACCATAACTACCAAACTCACAAATTCTTGTTGCGACTAATTTATTTTTAATTATTTTCTTAATGCAACAACTATACCCATGATTAACTCCTAGTTTCACCCAGTTTGACTAGTCAACTTCTTCTAGGAGTTTCTAGAGTAATTTGACTTATTTGACCTTCTAGAGGCTTCTAGATAACTCATGAGGGTTCTCCAACTTCACAAGGCCATAACACTCTAACCGTGAGGAGTTATGCATTGTTCTACATATCACTAGAGATGGCATGACATGCACTATCCATCTAAAATAGTTTTACCTGTAAATTCATTGATCTTCATGCCCTTATACCTCAAAGATACTTGGGTCCCTTACCCCTGACTTTGTGCTAGCAAAATTTTCTACCAATCTTCTCCAAGGGTTGACATTAATCACTAAGGGTTGACATCAATCTACAATATCACTCTCCAAAGGTTGATATCAATGACAACCAACAATCCATACCAATTGTCCATCAACGTAAGCCAATTGTCTCACAATTTCCCCCTTTTGCATTGATGTAAACACCAACATTGATGGCAACACTTAGTCATGATAACATTCATTCTTATACTCCTCATCAATGTTTCTATCTCTCCCCTTTTGACATCAATGGGAAAGGGTATCTCTCCTTGGGGATACTCCCCCTAACTGCACTCTCCTTGGAGTTGGTCCCCTTTTCTGAATTCCTTTTATACTTTCTCTGTGTTTCTAATCATATGATTACTCTCTCTCCCTTAATATGAATAATATCCCCCACTTTGAAAAATAATATCACTCTGATGCAACATTGAAGTCATATAGCTCATTCTTCCCTTGTGACAACCACTCCCCCTTGGAACATGCCTATGTGCTCTCTCTCTAAGCATCTAGCTCTCTATCCTGCATGTGATGAATGTCTTCCCATGGAATCATACCTCTATTCTAACCTCTATGTTTGAAAACTTGTCTAAATGATATTTCTACCTATATTTTTGGTTTAATTTCTCTCTCTTGACTTCTCTTCAAGATGTTTTGTAGAAAAAATATAAGTCTTTCTATACCTATTTCCTTTTGGAGTTATTATCCATTGGTGCTTCCTTATGTAATCAACTGACATATATGAAAAGCATTCAATAATAAGAATTCTAATATTCCTATGTAGTTATCATCCATTATAATAATTTTCCTTTTTCTCTAAACCACTCTCTGAACCAAACTATGAATCCGTGCTCTCATCCACTGTCATATATCTTTCCAAACCTGCTAAGTGTTCGTACAAATCCATCTCTATCCATACTATCCAAGACCATTCTACACAACTATACATAATTTTGACCCATATGTCACTGTACTATCATGAAGTATTCATTACTACAACTGATTAATCTATCATATTTTACTTTTTCTAACAAACTGCTCTGAATCCGTGTACTCAAATTTTGCAAGCTACTTGAAGGATGTTTCTCTGGTTTTTCTAAGCTACCACATAGACTCCCCTTGTATATTATTCATTTTACCTGGGTGTCTCTAAGAACTATGGCTCAAAACAATTATTTCTTTGATGCAGATTCATCATCATATTCATCGGTAGATTCATCATCTCTCTGAGCTCTGACTTCTTTCTTTCTGTCTATGGATTTATGTTTCTCTACAATACCTGAAAGTACAATCTATTGAACCCGTTCCTTATTTACTTGTCCTTATTTTCTTTCATTTATTTTCCAAACCTTTTTGTATATGACATCTTTCTTTTTCTCTATATATTTTTCTTAATCTCATTTTATTTCCAATATTGTGATATCTGGGACCTAGTCTTTGTTCACCTGTTCTTCATGTTTTCTTATCCATACTTTTGTATATCTTATATCAATGTTCTCTTTCATGGAATTATCTATCATACTTATACAATAACGAGCTATGTGTCCATTTTTATGACATTTGAAACATTCAATCTTACATGAGGCCACACAAGATTTTCTTGCTTGAACATTCCTTTTATAATCCCTGCAATATGCAACCTTATGTCAAAAGTTAGTACAATAAAAAAAATGACCATAAAATAAATTTACATACCTCAGAGTGAATGATCTTCTTTGTGGTGTAGTACTTCTGAATTTCTTCCTTGAATGATCATGACTATGATTAAATCTTCTTTATGGCTTGAACATGGATGGTCTTCTTGAAGATGTATCTTTATTAGTTTTCTTAGATTTTGGTTGACCATGATTCCTTCCTTTGAGTACTTCTGCATAACTCTTGCCTTTTTCTTCATTCTTCGTTTCTATCTACCTAGAGTTCTTCTCTTCATTATCTATTGTTGATGTGGGCGTTTTTGTCTCTTCAATGTTCTTGTTGAGATTGACAATTTTACTTCTCAATGTGACAACTTCCTCTTCAAGCTTCTCAACCTCTTCTTCTTTCTTTACTATCTGAGACTCCATGACTTCTTCTATTCTCTTCGCTTCTTCAATATGAATTTCTAATGTGATTATTTCTTCTTCAAGTACTTTCTCTTCTTGACCAAACTATGAATTAAGATGGTTTAGATCGTTAGTTCTTTCCTTAAGATGATCTATCATTATTTTCTCTCTCATTTCTACTTCTTCATTCTATACTACTATGTTGGCTTCCAAACACTATTTTTGATCTTTAATATTTTATTCAATCTTTCTGGATTCCTCTAGCCGAGTTCTTAAGTTCTTGATGACCTGTTGGGCTTATTAAAAAATGTGAACACTTTCCTTTTGTTTCATCAATTCTTTCTTGAGTGACTTGTTTTCTTCTCTTTCTTTTCTTAGTTCATCTAAAGCACTGATCAATTCTTCTTCATAATTGTCTTCTTTTTCAATTAGTTTTTCTGTCTCATTTCCTTCATGGCATTCCATTCCAAGATGTTCGTGTTTTTCACAATTAAAGAAAAAAAACATACTTCTGTTGATTATGTACTCTTCATCTTTTGAATCCGTTTGACATGGTGAACATCTTTATTCTTGATATATACCTGCATCTTCTTTGGCATTTTCTTAATATCTGATGGGTGAATAATATATATCATGTAACTTATCCCAAAGTTCTTTGGCTGATGAACATTTACCAAACTTTTATATTATTGGATTAGGAAATCCTTCCCAGATGAAACCCATTGATATTTTGCTATTCTTCTTCAATTCCTTCTTGGTTGCAACCTTTTCCCTTTTTGAATTATCATGTCCTATAAAAAATGAATGCAAAATATAATACCCCTATGCATGTAAAAATACTTTCTTCCCTCTGATGCATATCTCATGCTTTAAACCATTTTCACCATTAAGCACTGATACTCCATTCTTAGAATAATCCATGATCTCCTTCTAGTGGTTAAACTGTTTTCAGAAGGAACTTGCTTTGATACCAAATGTTGGATTACTGAGAGGGGGGGGTGAACAGTAATGAGAAATTATACTAATTATTAATCCTTTAAACCACAAAGGATATTCTTTTACTTATTCAACCATGTTCATATGTTCATCATCAATATCTTATTGTATCATAAGAATTAACTTTCATCAGTGCATAATAAAAAATAATAAACACATCCACATAATGCACAATACAACAATATTTATGTGGAAACCCAATGCGGGAGAAAACCACAGAATGATTTTCTTATATGTCAAGCATTACATTCAAGGAAGCACCAACTTCCAATTCTCCACCTACAATTGGAAGGAGGCTCCAACCCCCTAGTCTCTCAGGCTACAACACGAGGGAACCTCCAACTCCCCAATTCTCTGGATACAACCAAAAGGAGGCTACAACCCTCTATGTTTTCCGGCTACAACCACCTAGTTTCTCAGGCTACAACCTGAGGGAAGATCCAACTCCCCAATTCTCTGGATACAACTAGAAGGATGATACAACTCCCTATGTTCTCTAGCTACAGCTAGAAGGTGGCTACAACCACCTATACTTGCCCCGTCCAACCTCTTTGAAGTATAAGTAGAATGATGGAACCATTGTCACACTATCACTATGAGATATACTATTTTCAACATGTACCTATCAACCTACACCAAACAAATTGTAACAACCTGTACCAAACAACCTGTAATCAACCTGTAACATAAATAAGTGCATCAACCATGCACAAAACTATACCTCAACCTATACCATAAACAAATGCATCAACCATGCACCAAACCTGTACCAATAACTTGTCACAACAACCTGTCCAAACAACCTATCACAACAACATGTGTCATCAATCTTATCAACCAAATAAGATCTACTCACCAAGATCAATCACCACGACAACTCTTAATAATGTGCATCACAACAATTCATAATCATCACCAATATCAATATGTGCTTCTAATAATATACCAAGACAAGTATGCTACATCATCCATAAACCATGTGTCAACAATACTACTAACAAGTTCCTCGAACCATGTACCAATCATGCATCAACTATGTCTCATCAAGATGTACCAACATCATCAACTATGTCTCATCAAGATGTACCAACATCCTCAACTATACACCTCATGTATGTGCAAACTCATCAACTACTTATCTCAACCATGTACCCAACATGTACCTCAACCATATAAAAAATACATATACAAATAAAATGATCAAAATTTCTCTAGCAATACATCACACTATCCATAACCAAATACCATAAACCATTACATGAAACCATGTGCCACAACCTCACTATTATGCAACCTCTATATGTAACATACCTCAAACAAAATCCCTCATCAATTTCATCATCCAAATATTATTTGTAAAGTTGTAACATACCTAGTGTATATGATCACATACCTGTAGACGTACCTTAACTTTAACAACAAGATACTATCATTTTCATCAAACTTTACTTTAGTCTCACATGACTAATTTTGGATTAGTTAACAACCCTAACTTGCAATAATCATAACTATCTACATGTAATTAATAAAGATATGAAAATAGTACATAATGTCCTTTAGTGTCTTTTATGCTATTCCTCCGGGTTTCACTACTTCGAACCTCTTGGAAAAGGAGTTATAGAAAAAATGGCATACCTTGTTGAATTATCGCTTATTCTAGAGAGAGAACTTGTAGAGTGTTCCCTGCACATAATATTTATTGTATGGATATTAAAATGGTACAAAAAATACTACAGACTGTACTCTAACCAATACATTTTGTCTCACTGAATTTGTATCTGGTATGAACAATTTATGACGTTTTTACCTGAAACACCTGTTTTAGACTAGTTTCAGGACTAGCCACAATCCCTATTTTACAAAGAGTGTAAATCCAAATATACACTGACCCACAAGATGAATTTTTTATCACAATTACTTGGATATGTTTTCTGAACGACCATTAGATTTCACTTTCTGAATCATTGTAGAAAAATAGTTATTGTGAAAATGATGAGATAACTTGTAAATAACATACCTTCGAAAGAATCATCAAATGACTTTATCCTCCCTTGAATTTTGGCCTAGTTTACTTCAGCTTCGCTTTGAAATTCACCTTATATATCCTTTGTTTACCTCAATTACTTGTATATATTCAATATTCCTAATGGATGCAAATGGGAGACCCTTTCTCTCTTATTTATACTCTCCAAGTAGCTTCCTCTAGAAGTATCCACTTAACCACTTTGTCCGCTTAGCCACTTTTTCCACTTAATCAACTTTGTCCACTTAGCCACTTTGTCCACTTAACCATTTTGTCCACTTAGCCACTTGTCCACTTAACCAACTTTGTCCTCTTAGCCACTTTTTCCACTTAACAAATTTTTCCACTTAGCCACTTTGTCCACTTAACCACTTTGACTACTTTATTATTTAAATAATTTCTCTTTACTCAAAATTTATTGTTGCAACTAACTTTTATATAATTATTCAATTCATAGCTTCTTTTCCCTTAACTAACTTCTTGTTGCAACCACTTTATTATTTAATTTATTTCTTTGTCAACCACTTTGACTATTCAATCTTCTCATCAAAACTACTTTACTATAACTAGCAAACTCACAAATTCTTGTTGCAACTAATTAATTTTTAATTATTTTCTTAATGCAACAACTATACCCATGATTAAATCCTAGTTTCACCCACTTTGACTAGTCAAATTCTTCTAGGATTTTCTAGATTAATTTGACTTATTTGACCTTATAGGAGCTTCTATATAACTCATGAGGGTTCTCCAACTTCACAAGGCCATATCTCTCTAACTGTGAGGAGTTATGTGATGTTCAACATATCACCAGAAATGGCATAACATGTACTATTCAAAGGTTGACATCAATGACAACCAAAAATCCATACCAACTGTCCATCAACCTAAGCCAATTGTCTGAAAATATAAATATTAAAGTTAATAATTATAAATCTTTTGATAGTATAAAAATTTTAAGGAAAAATTGCA
>JASDQU011375424.1:43746-54744 GCA_032191745.1 Picea mariana | reverse complement strand
CATACCTTGTTCTAAATGTTGTCTCGATGTTATATTATTATTTAATCCTCACCTAATGATAGCCTGTCCTGAGGTCAATCTTGGAGAATATATTTTCATATTTTCAGTTGATCAAAAATATCATCTATCCTTGGAAGAGGATACTTGTTCTTTATGGTAACTTTGTTCAACTTCTTGAAATCAATGCACAAACTCAAATTTCCATCCTTATTTTTTACAAACATCATTAAGGAACCCCAAGATGACACACTTGGGAATATATATCCCTTCTTCAAAAGTTATTCAACTTGCATCTGTAATTCGTTCAACTATGTTGTGCTCATCCTATAAGGATTCTTGGGGGATTCTTGGGCACTATGGTAGCAACATGCATCAAATTGATGGAGAAATCTATATCTCTCTTTGGTGGAAACCCTGGTATGTCTCTAGATACATCCTCATAATATTTCAACACTAGATGATCTTCAATAATTGGAATTTTATCCTTAGTTGTCTTTTCCATATGGAATGCATAAATTTGACATCCTTTCCTAAATCTTATTTCAACTGTGAGGATGAAATCTCTCTGTTAGATACTTCCCTTGGAATACCATGAATTGTTCTCAAGTTCCATTCCTCATCCATACAAGTGAAGGATTTTTATAACAACCTAGGATAGCATGATGCTTCTCCAACCAATCCATACCAATCAGTAAATCATATGAACCCAAAGGTATGATGTTCAAATTTTCCCTTGTGGTTAGTCCATTCATGTCCATTGGACAATCCTTAACCAACTCATTGATTCTTATTTTAGCTCATGTATATAGTTGAATCAATTAAAATCATTATAGGTTGATCAATCATATCACCTTCTACTTCAATCATATGAAACTGAAATTTAGCTTACTTATTGTCCAAGGATGCATAAATCCTTGGCATGCTTCTTCCCATGTATTCAATTGTATCCTCCTATCGTAAATTGTGAATAATATTCATGAGTTCTCCTATGTGAGGGAAATATATATACGTGTGATATCCCTCATGACCCAAAAATTTAATAGGTTGTTACCTTGGTCTTTTTCCGAATGTTTTTGTCATTCTGGGTTCATTTTGATCTAATTTTCCCTAAAAAAATATTTATGAGGAATGGTGCTTTTATCCTTTCCTTTTGTTCTCCATCTTATCTTTCGTATTGTCAACCCAATCTATTTGAAAGGTTGGTCCTTCTCTATGATAATCATAAAGGAATTTCTTTCTCCTTATTGCTTCCTCCAAAGTCTTGGGATCATCATATTGTATCTTATCACTAAATGTTGAAGGTATCCCACTCAGAAACACCTAAATCTTGAACCGTTCATCCTTGATGAAGTCAACATACCTAAACAACTCTAAGAATTGTCTCTCATACTCATCCATGCTAATGCTCCCAAGATTTATTTCAAATAACTCCTTCATCTTCCTATTATTATAACTCTTGGACATGTATTTATTTTGAATATACTTTTTGAACTACTTCCAAGTGATCTTCTTCTCATCAATGTTATTTACTTGTTTGAGATGATCCCACCACATTCATTTTTTCCCTTAAGCTATTAAATTGTAATTCTAACTTCTGTCTGTGAGGAATAATTATGCAATTGGAAATGCTTCCTCATCCCCAACAACCAATCCTCGACATCCTCATCCTTCTTGTGCTCACCATCAAAGGTAGGAGGTTTGATTTTCCTCATCTTCCCTTATAGTTCATCTACCCTAGACCTTATTATATGCTTTCTAATAGGAGATAAAATTGGAATACTTTCTTCCCTTGTAACTATCAAAGGTAGGAGGTTTGATTTTCCTCATCTTCCCTTATAGTTCATCTACCCTAGACCTTATTATATGCTTTCTAATAGGAGATCAACTTGGAATACTTTCTTCCCTTGTAACTAAGTATCTCGGTAAGTGATGATGATGTCTACCAACACTTCTAGATTATTTCTTTTTGGCATGAGATCTGTGATCCTTTGACTTACTTGCATATGTATCCCTATCAACCTTCTTCTCTATCATGTCCAATCTCTTCAACGACATGATGTTGAATCCATTATGCTTCCCATGAGATTTTATAAGCTTCTCATAATCAGTTTGTATAGATCAAAACATATCTTTGTGTACTATTTATTATTTCTACTAAATTTATGCTTTCTTCCTTGCCTTATCCATGCCCATTTGACTTAGTCCCACATTACCCATCCTAACTTACAACCCCCTAAATTCATCATCATGGTTGTAAGTTTTATGTGCATCCTACATGTCTATGGTCTCCTTTTGTTGATTATTCTCTATTCTATTTGTTCCCTCAATTATGAAAAATGTGCATGCAATAGGATTTGTTAGACAAATTAATTCAAAAATTCCATAAATTTATGCATAATACTTCCCTTTAAGTGCACCAGAAATACTCTTTATGATTGCTTGTAAATTTTTACTACTCAATTCACATTTTTGGGTGCATTTCTATATTATTATATCCAATACCTTTCCAATGATTGTTTCCTTGTTCCATTGTAAGGTACCATATGTATTATAATAAGAAGAAACAAAAAATATTGCAGCAAATACTAGTGGAACAACAAAACAATGAGAATACCAACACCAATAGTAATAACTTTATTGAATGAGAACAATGTTCACTTGTATCTTTGAGGGGTAAACCTCCAACAAAGCAAAGATCTATTACAATAATTCTCAAGAAAATACTTTCTCATGCATTCTACTCTTATTTATACTAATTCTATCTTCTAAAGAACATTCTAGAGGAAGATATTTCTAGAAGTGGAAGATTCTATTAATTCTTCTTACATTAGACTTGTTCACATTATTAAATAGGTCGTATTAACTAATGTCAGCCTTTATTACATAGAAAATATATTATTCTACCTATGTGAGAGGTTAGGGAGGTTACAACCCTAACGTGCCCTCCCCATTGAAGAACAACTTTGTCCTCAAGGATTGAGATGAGGAAATTTTTGTATAATGGTAGTTGTCTCTGTGATGGAATATTTTGGAGTTGTTTATTTTCACTGAACTAACAATTCCTTGATGGTGCATTGATAGAGATGACGCTCTCACTAGTCCAATAATTCTTGTGGCTGTGACCAAATGGAGCCTTCTACATCCAACTCAGGGAGACTGGTTTGAGTCTGGCATTGATTTCTAATAAATTTCTTTAAGCATGAGATATGAAAAAAATGATGGAGCTTAGAATGATTAGGTAGAGCCAGTTGGTAGGCCACAAGACCCACTTGCTTGAGAATTGTATAAGGACCATAAAATTTGGGAAAATGTTTTGAAAATGTTCATCTTTGAGTGAATTATGCTTATACGGTTGGAGACAAAGAAACATCCGGTCCCCTTCAACAATTGACGTTCAAAATGAATATGATCTACTTTTTTCTTCATGTGATTCAGATCCATGGCCAAATTTTATTTGAGGGTACGGAGAATGGCCACTTTCACTGTAATATTGTTGTTAATATCCTAAACTTTGGAGACATATGGCATGTAGGAAAGAATCGACAATGGATTTTTCTTATAGACTACTTCAAAAGGAGTCATGCAAGCGGTAGTATGGTAAGATGTGTTGTACCACCATTCAGCTAGGGGTAACCACTAAGCCCATTAATTTTGTAGTTTCAATGCAAAACACCACAAATATGCTTCCAAACACTTGTTGACAGCTTCATTTTTTCCATGAGTATGGGGATGATAGGAAGTTTTGAGGTGTAATTGGGTTCCTTGGAGCCTGAACAATTCTTGTCAAAATTTTCTAGTGAAAGTGGGGTCTCGGTCCGAGACAATAAAATGAGGAATTCCATGGAGTTGGATTATATTATCCATAAACATTTGAGCCACTATGGATGTGGTGAATGGGTGTTGAAAAGCACAAAAAGGATCATATTTGAAAATACTATCAACTACCACCATGATGACTGACTTATTTCTCAATTTAGGTAAACCAACAATGAAATCCATAGAAATATCCCTCCATATATCATGGGGAATTGTGAATGGTTGGAGTGTGTCGGGAGCTTCTATTGTTTCTCCCTTATTTTGTTTAAAGGTATCACATTTATCCACAAAGGTGCAGATTTCCTATTTCATACCATCCCATAAAACAAAATGCTCAACCCGTTCATAGGTTTTGGTAAACCTTGAATGCCCAGTTGTGGGTGAAGCATGAAAAATAGAGAGAAATGTGGTATTTAAGGTTCGAGTATTTGATTAAATATAGGTGACCTTTATATTGAAGATCTTCATTGTGCCAAGAGTACCCTAGAGAAGCTTGAGGATCTTGTTAGAATCTTTGGATTAGGATAGAAATTTTGGGGTATTGTAACCATCCCTAGAGAACAACTTGAAGCCAATATGTTATAATGAAAGAGATGGAAAAAAGGGACCCTTCTTCTTCATATTTCCTTGAAAGAGCATCAATGATGATATTTTATTTACCCTTCTTGTATATGATCACATAATCATATCCAACTATCTTGGTCACCCATTTTTTCTACTCTGGGGATGAAATTTTTTGTTCTAGAAAATACTTGAGGCTACGATGATCAATTTTAATTTGGAAGTGTTTCCCCAATAAGTAAGGAYACCAGAGATYCACTKCATGTAGAATATAMAATGTTYCCTTTTCATAGGTGGATTGGCCCAAATGTCTCTTTGATAGTTATTTTCTAGTGCAACCCAAAGGTGTACCATGTTGCATGAGGACTACCCCAATTCCTTTCCCCGACGCATCACATTCCATGACAAAATTATTGGTGAATTTTCTAGTGCCATGATAGGGGTTGTGCACATGACATCTCTCAAGTCTTGGAAGGATTGATCAACTATTGGAGTCCAACTAAAAGCGTTCTTTTTAAGGAGAGCAGTGAGAGGAGATGCAATTTTTCCATAATTGAGAACAAACTTGTGATAATAGCTCGTTAAACCCAAGAAACCATGAAAGATTTGAAGATTTTTATGGCAAGGCCAATCCTTCATATATTCAATTTTCTTAGGATCCACCCATACGCCATTCTTTCCTACAATATGAACTAGGTACTCAACTTTAGAGATGCCAAAACAACATTTAGATTGTTTGAGAAGAAGTTTGTGCTTAGACAATAGATGGAGAACTTGATCCACATGGGTGAGATGAACTTGCCAAGTTTTACTATAAATGAGGATACCATTAAAGAAAACTAAGACAAAATGATGAAGGAAAGGACGAAAGACATGATTCATGAGACGTTGAAAAGTGGAGGGGGCATTACATAGGCCAAAGGGCATGACCAAGAACTCATAGTGATCCTCATGAGTTTTGAAGGAAGCCTTGGGGTTTTATTCCTCTTTGATGCATGTCTGGTGGTAGATAGAATGAAGATCAAGTTTTGTAAAGTATTGGCCACCACTCAATTCATCCAAAAGGTCATCAATAACAAGAATGGGAAATTTTTCTTTGATTGTGAGTTCGTTGAGAGCAAAAAAATTAGGAAACATGCACCAAGTTCCTTGTTTCTTGAGTACCATGATTACTGGAGAAGAATAGGGGATGGTATTAGGATGGAAAACACCTACTTCTAACAATTCTTGAACAATTTTCTCAATTTCATTTTTCCAGGAAAATGGATGATGATAAGGGTGAATATTGGTAGGAATACTATCAGGTACTAGATGAATGGAATGATCATGGGCACCATGGGAAGGGGGAAGTCCATGGGAAGTGTTAAAGATAGATTGGTGCTAGGAGAGTATAGATTGGATTTCATGGTGCACATAGGGTGTCTCCACTGCGTGAATGGAATGGAGTTGGGAAATAATGCCAAAGTGACCTTTTTTAAGTATATTTTCCATTCGGTGGGAAAACATTATCTCAGTCGAACCTATTATGATTCCTTGGAATTTATATTGTTGTCTCTCCTATTGGAATTGCATGGTTAGGTCCTTAAATTCTGTGCGGATGGGGTAGAGAGTGCATAACCATTTATCATGTAGAAAAATGTCACAACCACCCATGTTGATAGTAAACATATAATATTTTAGGTGGTACTGACCAATTTGTAGGCATGCATTTTCACAATGGACACCACATTTCATGGAACCAACATTGACAATCATGATTTGAAAATTGTTGATTGCATGAATATAACAATTGATTTGCTAGGAAATGTGACAATGAATAAAACTATGGGTGTTGCCACTGTTAACCAGGATTATGACTTTCTCGTGCTTAGTGTATCCAATAAGCTTAAGGGTTTGGGGAGCAAGGAAGCCAGTGAGAGAATGTAGAAAAATATGTAGTTCAACTTCTGGTGGATCAGAGGGAAAAATACATTCATCTATTGGGGGTAGTTCTTCCACTGGGGAAACTTCGACCCCCTCATCAACAACATCCTCATAAATGTCAATAAGAATCTTTGTTTCCTTACACTTGTGTCCTAGAAAATATTTGTCATCACAATTATATAAAATACCCTTGAGTTGGCATTCAACCATTTCTTCCCAAGTTAATTTCTATATCTTGAGAGGAATGACATGAAGAGGAGGATTGGCAGGCCAAGGGTGAGGAAAAAAAAAGGGTTTTTGGTTTTAGGAAAAGACAACTTGCTTTTCTTCTTTGGCACGTTCAGTAGCTTCCAACCAAGTGCAAGCCAAGAGGACCTGGGCTCAGATTTCATTATTTAGGACACTAATAAAACATCCCATGAAGAACATATCAAACATGCCCACGATACCATATTTTTTTAACTTGGTCAAATGGCCCAGGTGATGTGTGTCAATGTCAAAGCATTCATAAAGTTCGACCACAAGATGTGTCTAAGAAACATACCCTTGGCATGATTTTTTACATCGTTTCCACCATTTCTAGTATTCAAGATCTAGATAGAGGACATTGAATCGATGTTTAACCAAGTCATAAGTTATTCCATGCAAGGAGAAATAATTTTCCATTTGAGTGACCCAACCAGTGGGATCCAAGCCATCAAATTGTATTACATCCACCCATGGAAGACACAGATTGCAACAAAGGGGGTTGGAATGAAAAGTATGGTAATTGAAGGGAGAAACACCTTATGGGTTATATGGTTGTTTATAGGAGATAAGGCCTCTAAGAATATTCAATAATTCTAGGATCTTAGCAGAAGAGGATTCGAGTTGGTTGTCAAGGTGGTCCTTGATGTCCTTCTTCATGTCATGTTTCATGTCTTCCATTTTGGCGTCTATGGTGGAATTGATATGTTTTTAAAGGTCTTAGTTGTAGGTGCTTTCCATGTTTAAAGGGAAACATATGAATGGAGAAGGTGGGTATGCATAGAAAAGGGGTTACTAGTGAATGGTACCATGACAATCAGTTCAAAGAGAGGAATCCAATGGAATATGTTAGAAATAAGGGTGTCATAAAGGGTGGGTGGCTCTATGGAAAAAAAGGATTACAAGAGATAATACTACTACGATCAGGTAAAAAATGGAAATCCCATGAGATAGGTCCAAAATAGGGGTGTCAGGAAGGGGTCGGGTCCATGGAAAAAGGATTAAAAATGATAGGTACCACGATGATCAAGGAGAAGAGAGGAATCCTAAGGGATAGGTCCTGAATAAGGGTGTCGACGGGACCACTATACCTTTTTTTTCACTTATGTAGAGTTATACTTCGGCTTGAAGAATACTATAGTGGTGATTTTCCTAAATTGTTAGCGCGAAAAATTATGTAGGAAGGTTGCAACCAAAATGCAGGAAGTAGGATTGTGTGACAATATATCTCTTTTGTTTCGATGATGTTTTGTTCCTTTCCAAGGGTTAAGGCTTTTAGGTTTCCCATAGAAAAGGTTTTACCCTGTGCTATAACTCTCTTATGTATGTGTGGGGTTGAACAATAGTACTCATGATCCAGGTGGATATTGGTGGCCACCCAACTATTCCAACTAGCTCCTCTTAACAGTTTTTAGTTTAGCATATTCTTTTGTACTTCTTTGTAATTGTGGTTTCTACACTTCTAGGGATGTATGAATCCATACAAATCTTCCAAGTGGATATTGGTGGCCTCCCATCTAATCTAGCTAGGTTATTTTGTATGTTTTCATGTCAACACGTCTTGTTGTACTTCCAGGGCCGTTTTGGGGCCCTTAATAGTTTTTTTTTGGCTAGCCATAGTCAAAATGTAGACAAAGCTAGATTTTGATAGTGTAATTTTTATTTCTCTAAAATACCTTTCCAACGGGCTATCACACGCCTAAGAAGGAGGTCATATGCAAAATTTATGACCCCGGGAAGTTTAGGTACCAACTTACCCATAGGGGCCAACATAAATTTTGGCATTTCATCTCCTAGGGTTAGGTTTTTGGATTTCTAGGGTTTTGGCATTCATGAGTAATATCAAAAAGACATTTGGAGCCTCATTGTAATCATTCTACTCAAACAGATGCGCGTACAAGCCACATCTCTTCTTAGATATAGATACCACCATTCAAGAAAGTGTTTCAGTTCTGTAGTTTTACAGTTTCAACCTATTTCATTCATTCAATAGAAGATAATGTTCACTAGATATATGTGTTGTTCTTCATATCTCTGTGTTTATTGTAGGGTGAAATCACAGAGGTGGGTTACACTTTCATGACAATCAGGTCTCCAAAATTCCGAAAAACATTTTTTCGGCAGAACTAATAATCTTTTTTGGCTGAAAGATATTATTTTCGGCCGAAAAAATAAACGTCAAATCGAACGGTGCACTAACCACCCCCTCGATTTGCATGTACAAATTTGGTCGACCGGATATTTTCTTTCCAACAATCCTTTTTCGGCCGAAAAATAGTTCAACCGAAAATTTGTTTGGCCGAAAGATTGTTTATATATTAACCACACATCGATATTGAAACGTTTCAGAAAATTTCTTGTCGTTATTTGCGGTTTGTAGTCGTTGTCGTGAGTTGTTGTGTGAGGAGGTCACTAGGAGGTCGTGAGCGTAGGGCACGTGAGTGCATTTGAGGTCGTCGGGAGGTCATGAGCGCAGGGGTCGTCGAGAGGTCGTGAGAGAAGGGGTCATCATTATGTTTGCAACATGTATGTTTCTAAACAATTGTTGTTATATAGATTTTAAAATATTTGTTTTAAATGTAAATTGTGGTATTTTTGGACTGTGCGGGGGCCGTGGGTGCTCAGCCTTGTGGCCAAGCCGTGGGTACACCCATGGCTTGGCCATAGGGCTGAGCACCCGCGACCCCCTCACAGTCCAAAAATAGGAACCACCTCATGTTTTTCACCATTCATAGTGATCGTAATATTCTTAGTGTAACAAGTTTTTGGATAGAAGGAACAATTTTGTTTCACTTGGTAACCTTTATATTGTTAGTGTAAGGAAGATTCTTAGTGTAACCTTTATATTGTGGTATTTTTGGACTGTGAGGGGGCTGTAGGTGCTCAGCCTTGTGGCCAAGCTGTGGGTACGCCCACGTCTTGGCCACAAGGTTGAGCACCCGCGGCCCCCTCACAGTACAAAAATAGGAACCACCTCATGTTTTTCACCATTCATAGTGATCGTAATATTCTTAGTGTAACAAGTTTTTGGATAGAAGGAACATTCTTGTTTTATTTGGTAACCTTTATATTGTTAGTGTAAGGAATATTTTTAGTGTAACCTTTATATTGTGGTATTTTTGGACTGTGAGGGGGCAGCGGGTGCTCAGCCCTATGGCCAAGCCGTGGGTATGCCCATGGCTTGGCCACAGGGCTGAGCACCCACAGCCCCCTCACAGTCCAAAAATAGGAACCACCTCATGTTTTTCACCATTCATAGTGATCGTAATATTCTTAGTGTAACAAGTTTTTGGATAGAAGCAACATTCTTGTTTCACTTGGTAACCTTTATATTGTTAGTGTAAGGAATATTCTTAGTGTAACCTTTAAATTGTTGTATTTTTGCACTGTGAGGGGGCCGTGGGTGCTCAGCCCTGTGACCAAGCCATGGGTACACCCACGACTTGGCCACAGGGCTGAGCACCCGTGACCCCCTCACAGTCCAAAAATAGGAACCACCTCCAGTTTTTCACCATTCATAGTGATCGTAATATTATTAGTGTAACCAGTTTTTGGATAGAAGGAACATTCTTGTTTCACTTCTATATTATTATTGATTTTGACTTTTTTGCTTCCATTTTTATCATTTATGGGAACCACCAATTCTACAATGACCTAAAATTGTTTATTTGCACTCAACTTGAATTCTTACATTCTCTATTCTCTTTCAAAGTTTAATTCAAAGGACTATATCAAAATCTTTGGAAAAAGTGGGAAAGCAAATATAGCTACTATTATCCTTCCCTCACCCTTTCTTAGAAACAACTCTAAGAGTTACCAAGTGGTCCATGGTTCAATTTTTAGATCAAGAACCAACTTGAGAAGGATCCATAATTTTTTTTTCTTATTCCCATTTACTTATTTTTGAGTCTAGAATGATGCCAAATAACTTGAAAAATATGATTATTCATATCACCATCTAAATGTGATAATTAGTTATGTATAAAGAAAACAATGCTTGAAAAATATGCTTATGCTTATTTTTTTCTTATGCTTATGCCAAATGATTAGTTATGTAAATTCTTACCTTATTTATATCACCATCTAAATGTGAACATGTATCACTTTGCTACCTTACCATTATATAGGATACTTATGACATATGAATTGATTGAATATATATCCTTGAGAAGTACATGAAAAAATGTGCCTCCCCATTTAACCATTCCAATATTAAACTATGAGGATTAAGGGTCTTTTCCCTTAGAAAGATGCTTAATGTCTGCCTTTATATTTTTTTATGAAATAAATGGGTCTTAATGTAGTGGTGAGCTTGAGACTTAAATAAATGGGTCTTAATGTGTGTGACTCGGTCAAATCTAATTGAAGTATTTTTAATATAAATATAGCAAGAAATTAAAAGCTAAAGGAGTTCATTTTTCCCCAAATGTTCTTTCTCTCTATGTCTCTCAC